>CAUYPK010010222.1:0-26682 GCA_963574355.1 Loris lydekkerianus
TTACAATGGTATATGTGAAACTTAGTAAATGTAGAATGTAAATGTCTCAACACAATGACTGTGAAATTGCCAGGAAGGCTATGTTAACCAGTGTGATATAAACGTGTCAACTGGTCTGTGAAACTAATGTATGATGCCCCATGATCATACCAATGTACATAGCTATGATTTAATAAAAAAATAAATAATAAATAAATAAATAAATAAAAAAGAATTGAAAACAATGTAAACTAAAATTTGTACACTCATATTAATTTTAAATTAAAAGAATCCAACAACTTGAAATTAAAAATGATTCAACAAATCATCAGGGAAATTCAAATAAAAACCACAATGAAGCATCACTTAAAGAAACCTGCAACAGATACACACACATACACACACAAATTAAGAAATTAAAGCACACTGCCCACAAAAATCACTTTTAGCAAAGGAAGACAGGAAGGAAAGAAGAAACCAAGAAAGAACTACAGAAATCAAATAAAAACAGGGAGGAATAAGTCCCTACCAACCAATTATAACATTGAATGTGAATGGACTAAACACTATAATCAAAAAACAAAGCATGACTGAATTGATTAAAAAAACAAGACATATAGATTAAAGGAATGCAATGAAGAGCCCAGAAATAAACTCATACATCTATAGTAAACTTATCTTTAACAAAGGTGCCAAAAATATACAGAGGGGAAAGGACCATCTCTTCAATAAATGGTTCTGGGAAAACTGGATATACATAAGCAGAAAAATGAAATTAGATGCTTATCTCTCACTCCATACAAAAATCAAATCAAAATGGATTAAACACTTAATTCTAAGTTCTGATCTATGAACTATTAAACGAAAACACTGGAGAAATGCTTTAGTGCATTGGTCTTGGAAAGGACTTCTTGAGTAACACCCTAAAAGCACAGACAACCAAAGAAATATTGGACAAATGAGATCAGATCAAACTAAAAATGTTCTTTATAGCAAAGGAAACAATCAGGAAAGTGAGGAGGCAGTCCAAGGAATGGGAGAAAATATTTGCAAACTATCAGAGAAGGGAGTAGTAACTAGAATAGATAAGGAGCAGCAACAGCTTAGTAGGAAAAAAATCAAATAATCTGATTAAAAAGTGGACAAAAGATCTGAAAAAACACTTTTCAAAATTAGACATACAAATAGCCAAAAAATATACTAAAAAATGTTCAACACTCTTAGTAATCAGAGTAATCCAAATCAAAACTACAAGTTATCGTCACACCACAGTTAAAATGATTTTTACCTTTGACAAAAGATAAAAAACAGGCAATAAGTAATGCCAGTGAGGATGTTCAGAAAGGAGAACCCTCGTATACAGTTGGTGGGAGTGTAAATTAGTGCAACTATTATGGAGACCAGTATGGAGTTCCTCAAGAAACTAAAAGTAGAATTATCATATGACCTAGTAACCCCACAGCTAGATATATGGCCAAAAGGAGGGAATTCAGTATATCAAAAAATATCTGCACTCCCACGTTCATTGTGGCACTATTCACAATAGCCAAGATTTGGAATCAACCTAAATGTCCACCAACAGATGAATGGATAAAGAAAAATGTGATACATATACACGTGGAATATTATATAGCAATAGAAATGAACAGCAACACAGATGGAACTGGAGAATATTATGTTACATGAAAAAAAACAAGCACAGAAAGACAAATCTTGCATTTTTTCATTCATATGTGGAATCTAAATCCTATTAAGAACAATTGATCTCATGGAGTAGAATGATGGCTACCAGAAGCTGGGAAGGGCAGTGGGGAAAGGGAGAAAAAATGGGGATGGTTAATGGGTACAAAAATACAGTTAGATAAAATTAACAATATTTGATATCATAATAAAGTAACTGCAAAGAATAAGTTGTGGTAACAAAAAATAAAAATAAAAACAAAATAAAATGCTAGTCTTTGAAATTTAACAATTGAACACTAAGCGTTGATTATAATCATCTCTTAACAGCTCACATTTTCATGTAGCAACAACCTAAGCAACTTGTCTCTGCGATTGGCTGCCCCATTTTCCTCCTGCTCTTCCTGAGCCATGGAATTTCCCAGAGTCCCCAGCTTTATCCCCCAGCTTCTTTGTGGCTTTGCCCTCTTCTGTTACCTAATAAAGCTGGATAATACTTTCACTCCTCATAGTGTAACGCATACTATTTTTATTAAGAGAATACAAAATAGCTAAAATAACATATTCCATACTTTATTAGGCTTGGAATATTACATACTGTGTTTACTTACAAAGAAGACTACTCATACTACATATAACATCCAAAAATGTAGTATAAATATAACTCCTTATTTAATTCATAAAGCTTTTCTTATACAACCAGATCATCATAAACTGTATTTATGATATGCAAATGGAAGAGCATTTCCTATATTTAGTCAGTGCTAATTACAATCTCTGCCAGGCTTTAAAAAATATACATTTGTGTATTAAAAAAAAAAGACAAGAAGAATAAATATTCCTCATTAGCAAATAATCTTTGTTCATAAGTCAGTGATTTTACCAAAATGGCAAGGTAAGACCCCCAGATTTTGAAGTCTTTACATTTTTAGCCTGAGTTTCCAAAAGTTAAGAAAAGAATGATGCAGATTTCAATTTTTTTATATACTTAATAAAATAGAGGGAAAGAGCTGTGTTTTTCTTAAAACTAAATTGTCCCTTGTAAGAGGAGGAAAATAATACTTACATTACACCAACTTATAAAACTAATTAGGGACTGTGAAACAATGGAAAGAGGTCATCTAAGATCACTCAGAAAAGGGACACTAACTTAATTAGAGCAATTACTGTTGCGCTTTACTTTAAAAGTTGCATCACAGCCTCTGTGTATTGGCCTGCTGCTGCTATTATAATTGGCACTTCAGCCTTTCTGCCCGGTTAGAACAACTTCCCATAAAAGATACTGAACCTACTTGAAGTCATCAAAAATCCTTTAAAAAATATAGGTTTTGGTGGAAGCAACCTGCCAATAATATTGAGCAAGCTAAATAAAGAGAAAGACTGGCTGACATCCAAGCTCTGAACACACTGTTGATGTGGCAAGGCATCGTCAGTTCAAAAGATCATCTCCTCAGTCACAGGAAAGCTAAGTTCAAAGTGAACGGTCCAAGGAAGCTAAATTCACGTTTGCGTTTAATCTCCACATTAAGGAAACATCAGACAAGTGGTATTTAGAGAAACTCTAAGGCGAAATCCAAATTCTGGGACTCAAACTATGTTTGCCATTTGGGAGAAGGAACCATAAATATAGAAATATTTTAACAAAAGAGAGTATTCTGTTTCCTGATATACTATACTAACCATATTCATTATCGGTGGAGATGATTCTATTCCATGTATCTGTGTTTAAGGTTTCCTGGCTCTGTTTTCCTTCTGGAATTCCAAATGTGTCAGCCTGCCACGTCTTCTCATCAAAGTATAAAATAGTCCTAGACAGGTAAAATAGTCCACATCACATGCCTTTATCTTGGATATTTGTATTTCCTATATAATCTTGATGTATCTATAAATCAAAAGCAACTACCGGGAGCAAAAAGAGGACCTAGAGTTTGCTGCTGTTTTGTGGTGCCAGATTCAAGAGGTGTAACTGTCTAAGGATCTTAAATCTTCAAGGGGGTTTGTATGCCCTCTGAATCTTACTAAGCTGCCCATGGCCACAATTGAGATAGATTTTTAAGCAGAAAATTGTGATATTACAACAAAATGACTTTTATGGAAGCAGGCCTTCAAGTTGAAATAACGTAGACTGCACTCAAAAAAATTCTTTTGGAGTGGGGGACAGAGTATCACTTTGTCACCCTTGGTAGAGTATGTGGCATCATAGCTCTCAACGACCTCAAACTATTAGACTCACATGATCTTCTTGCCTCAGCCTCCCAACTAGCTCGGACTACAGGTGCCTACCACAATGCCCAGCTATTTTTAGGGTGGTCTCGAATTGCTGAGCTCCAGCAATCACTTCCTCTGCTCTGATTCCCAGAGCAGCCTCCCAGAGTGCTAGGATTGCAGGCACGAGCCACTGTGCCTGGCCCTTCAGAAAAATTATTGAACAAAGCTTTCTAAGTGTAATCCATAAAATTAATTGAGTCAATGAAGCCCACGCAGTATCCCACTCTCTATTCCCTAGGTTCACCCATTGACCCGGTCTAGCCAACTTCAAGTCCTGAGAACTGATCTAATGACCCTTCTCAGGGTGTAAGCCAAGGGGAGACCCTGCTGGGTATAACTCAGTAGGAAGCCATTACTGTAGCCTCACATAATACATTCGACAACAAGTAAGAGAAAAGAGAATAGATTTTTGTTTAATGATTTTTATCAAGTCTTTGAGAAGACAGCAAAAGTAAATATAATTTTTATTCAGTCAAAGAGGAAAGAGAAACATTCACCCTAAAATCAAAGAAAGAAAAACAGAAGGTAGAACTTGGCTCTTTATATCTCATCCTTTTCCTCAAAGAATTGAAACATCTCACAGATACATGGTCGTAGTAGAGAAAAATATGTAGGAAAATTTCAATGAAGAGTTAAGTTGTGACCAGGAATAAAGGATATAATTTGACCTACACAGCCACTGTTTCTGAGTTCCATGCTTCCTTTCAGCTAAATCAAAAGAGGGGTAGGATGGTGGAGTAATTCTTACTGTCAGAAGAGAGGAAACATGCTCGTACTTAGACCCCTGTGGATACTCTGACGTGATAGAGAAGGTATCTGATGACATCCTCAAGGCAAATGTGATGATAGATTTCATAGGTGTATCCATCATGGTTCCCCAGAAAATAAATGCAATAGTAGATCCATTTCAAGGAATCGACTCCTGCCATTGTGGCATTTGGCAAGGCCAAAATGTGTAGCGCTGGACTGCAGGCTGGAAATTCACAGAAGAGCTAATGTAGCAGCTGTGAGTTTGAAATTTGTAAGGCAGTCTCCAGAAGGCTAGAGACTTAGGCAGAATTTCTGCCACAGCCTGGAGGCAGATTTCCTTACTCTCTGCAGAACCTCAGTGTTCACTTTTAAGGTCTTTACCGATTGGTGGAGGCTCACCCACACTACCCAGGGTAGTCTTCTTTACTTATAGTAAACTGAGTAAATGTTACTCTATCTAAAAATACCTTCCCAGTGACATCTAGACTAGTATTTGCTCTAACAACTGGTCACCACAGCCTATTCAAGTTGACACAAAAAAATAACTATTACAATAGGCCTATGTTCTAACAGCATCTCATGAAATTTGAGGGCACACCAGCAGAAAGGCAGCTGCATGAAAGGCTAACGTAATTTAAGCTGCCACCATAAAGGATCACTTAAACAAATTATATCTATATTATAAAAATTATTTTTTCTATGTTACAATTAAATACTATGCAACCTGTAAATTATGCAATTTCAAATAACATTTAATAACATAAGAAAACATTTCTGATTTAGTAATAAAATAAAAGTACATATAGCATGATGCATACAATTATACCTCTAAATCACATAACTATGAACGGTTTTTATTGTCCTATATTTTTCTTTAATTTGTTTTTATAATCAGAAAAATATTCTTTGGTGGCTGGGTGTGGTGACTGACACCTATAATCCTAGCCCTCTGGGAGGCTGAGGTGAGTGGATTGCTTGAGCTTAGGAGTTTGAGACCAGCCTGAGCAAAAGTGAGACACTGTCTACTAAAAACAGAAAAAATTATCTGGGCATGGTGGTGCAGTCTCAGCTACGTGGGAGGCTGAGCACAAGTGTTTGAAATTGTTGTGAACTAGGACACCACAGCACTCTACCCCGGGCACAGACTGAGACTCTGTCTCAAAAAAAAAAAAGAACAGAAAAAGGAAAATATTCTTTTTAAAAATAACCGGTTTGAGATTATTATCAGATTCTGCCTCCTGCTGAATGGCATCAAGGGGCTCACATAGCATCTGCAGACAACAAGGTTTCCCTCAAGAAGTGATGCTAGATTTGATAAATTATGTTACCAAACATGAATAAATAGTAGGCTTAAATAATAACCTTCACTATATATCATCTTCAAAATTATTTAGTTTAGGATGTTTTCAAAACAGGTGTTACTAGCCATAGTAAAAGAAATTGTCAACATTGCTCCGAGGAAATGTCTGGTTTTGATCAGGCTTCTAGGAAGTGCCTGGATAATCCAACTACCTACTGGGATTCAGCAAGGCCACTCAGCCAGGAGGTGGCAGATGCAAGCCTCAATTCCTATATTCTGCTATCTCTTCCAGGGGAAGAATTAAGTGGCTGACCTTCTGCCTTTCCACAAATCTGCTATCCTCCCTACCTTGTGGTACTTCACGGTGTGAGGGTCCCTCTTGGTCTGGGTTCCTCCCTTCTGGAAGGCCAGACCACCCAAGAGGGCATAGTACCCAAGGACCAGGGTTTACATTTACTCCGTGTCATTCAAATGGAGCCCAAAGGAGGTGGGCATGTCCCCTTGGAGTGAAGGCCTTTTGCTGTATTCCTTCTGAGTCATAGGATTCTATGTAAGCCGCAACAGAGGGGCTGCCAGAAGTATATTTGGTAAGTGATGTCACACCATAAATTACAGTGACCCAACCATCTGGATTGAGCCTTTCCACAAAGCATGCTCTCCCCTAAAATTTCTGTCACAGTGGCTGAAATTCCAATAATAAAATTCATTCTTCTGGGTTAAGATGACTCTCTTTAGGACACCCCTTTGACAATGCAAATATAGGTCTAACAAGAGGCAACATAATTTATCAGCATCTTTTATACATTTAAGAGGCAAAAGAAGTAGAATGGTCTCCAAAAATGACCAATATTCTAGAGTTCTACTTAGGAGCTTTCAAGCCAGATCCAAGCCAGTGATAGATTTCTACTTGTCTCTCCTGGGTTAGAGAATGACTTTGAAAGAAGGATAAATATTTTCTTCCTCCCCCAAAAGCTCCAGCAACTCTGGATTCCATTCTTGCTTCAAGTAAGCTTCACCTAGATTTGACCCCTAGAAATGCTTCTCTTGGTCTGCTTGTTTAGATATCCAAGGAATGAGATGCGTGCCTCCTGCCATTTTCAGTGTTCTCTTGTACTGCCTGCCAGGAATCCCAGTGAGCAGGGAAGGGCAGGGTAACTCCATTGTCCCCAAAGAGTGGCAATGAAGCAACCCTTGGTCACAATTTTGTAGATTCACTAACTGCTCACTGCATTCAAAGCATTCTAGGTAGACACAGGTTCTATCCCATACATTTCAGGCTTGACTGTTTTTACATTGTGGAATGGACCTAATTTTGTCATTGATGGAAATCATCTTCAGAAAATGTCAAGTGAACTGGGTTTCTTAACATGAGATCATACTAGGAATGGTAGCAGTTACTACATGTCTAAAAGGAGAAGAAAGCCTACCAGATTCCAAGGACACCAGCTCAATCTTGTTAAAGACTGAGCTGCTTGAGACCAAAGGAGAACCAGAGCAGATTTCCATGTTCCCATTGTAGATATCACAGTATCTCCAAGGATGGCTATGGGTAAGGCCATCCTGACCATGCCTTTTATTGAATGAGGGAGTGTAGGCAGAGGAAGCAGTAGACAATACTTTAATTGTTTAAGAGTTTTAATCTTTGTCAAAAATCACAATATCTGAACATTAAATGTAGCTAATATGAAGGGTTTTTCAGTCATTATCTTTACCTAAAAGAGTTACTTTGGGACAATCTTAGTCTTTCTCTCCAGTTCATTTTTTTTTTTTTTTTTTTCAGGTGGTAAGGTAACAAAATATGCTACAGTTTGGATGTTTATCCTCTCCAAACTTCCTGTTGAAATTTGATGTTGGAGGTAGGACCTAATGGGAGGTTTACATAGTGGGGTTGGATCATTCATGAATGCCTGAGGCCATGCTTGTAGCAGGGAGAAAGTTCTCACTGTTAGTTCCTTTGAGAGCTGGTGGTTAAAAG
Organism: Loris lydekkerianus; assembly: GCA_963574355.1. Lineage (NCBI taxonomy): Eukaryota > Metazoa > Chordata > Mammalia > Primates > Lorisidae > Loris > Loris lydekkerianus. Next base: position 7,953 of record CAUYPK010010222.1, read on the forward strand.
AGCCTGGCACCTCCTCTTTCTCTCTTGGTTCCTCTCTCATCATGTGATCTCTTCTCTATACATGGTGGTTCACCTTCCTCTTCCCCCTTCTCCTTCCATGAGCGGCAGCAGCCCAAGGCCCTCACAAGATCCAGATGCTGGTGTCATGCTTCTCCTACAGCCTACAGAACCATAAGCCAAATAAATTTCTTTTCTTTATAAATCACCCAGCCTCAGTATTCCTTAATAGCAACACAAATGAACTGAAAGTGCTACTACTCTGTTGTGTCATCACTGAAGATACTCATGTTGGGAAATGTAAAAGGATTCAAACAAAAGACTCAGTGAAATGACGTCCTTTCAGAACATACAGTTTACGATGCCAAGACAAGGAGAAGTGCTCAGCTTCAACATGGCAATGGTGAAAATGAGGAGCAGGGAGCTGAAGAAGCCCTGGGTCAGAGTCTATGCAATTGTCATGTACTAACAAATATATATTCTGGTCTTTCTTCCAGTTTTCTGCCACACAGTTCCCAGCACCCTTGGAATATCTGAAATGAGAAGTGCCTTTTTGTATGCTGGCGAGGCAACTGGTGATTGAGGGCTCCTGGATAGCCTCAGGATGGGGGCTAGTTGCTGAAAGAACCAACCTTCTGATTATGGAGTGGGAATTTGCAATCCTACCTAAGGGGAGAGGAGGGAGCCTGCAGGTTAAGTTCATCCCAATGGCCATTGATTTAACCAGTTATGCCTGCACACTAATGAAGCCTCCATAGAAATCCCAGAAGGCCTGGGTTTGGAGAGATCCCACGTGGCTAACACACAGAAGGCAGCCAGCTCTGAGAGGATGTGGGAGCTCTGTGCCCCTTCCCTAGACCTTTCCCCATGCTTCTCTTCTGCCCACCTCTTCCTGAGTTATGTTCTTTTATAATAAATAATAGTAAGCAAAAGCACTTTCCTGAGTTCTGTGAGCCCCTCTAGCAAATGATTGAACCCAAGAAGGGAGTCATGGGACTCTCCTAACAGAGCACAAGTTAACATTTTAGATGCTCTGTTGGTGTCTAAAGTGGGGGAAGTCTTTTGGGGCTGAGCACTTACCCTGTGGGATCTCTGCTGACTTTGGTTAGTGTCAGAATTGAATAGAAGTTTAGGACACCTTGTTGGTGTTGGAAAGTGGCAGGGTGTGGGAAAAACCCACACAGCCAGTGTCAGGGAGGAGCACTGAGAGTGGGGAGAGCATAGGAAGCAAGAGGAAATGGTTAGTTTGTTTTTCCCTGTTAACATGATCCAAAAAAGAGATTTTGAGCAAGTTAAGCTAATATTCCATATCCTAACTTGCTCACTTCTAAACTGATATGATGCTTTCCTGACCACTTTGGGTTTTATAAAGACTAATCTGAATTCTAAATAAACTCTTGGGGTGGGTGTGGTGGCTCACTCTATAATCCAGCATTTTGGAAAACTGAGGCATGAACATTGCTTGAACCTAGGAGTTTGAGACTAGCCTTGGCAACATAGCGAGACCCCATCTCTACAAAAAATAGAAAATTTAGCCCAACATGGTGGCACGCACCTGTAGTCCTAGCTACTTGGAAGGCTGAGGCAGAAGGATCACTTGAGCCCAGGGATTGTAGGCTGTAGTGAATGGTGACGGTTCCACTGCACTCTAGCCCAAGTGACAGAGTTAGAGTCTCTCTCTGTTCTCTCTCTCACTCTCAAAGTCATTTGAGACAAAACACCATATAAATTAAAGGCATAGGACACCTGGTGTTTTATGTTTTAAAGTATATTTTAGACCCTGTGTATTTTGCCACATCAACTCAAGACAGTCTATGAATCTGTTTCTATTATGAGCTTATTATGTATCCTCAGCTTGTTACCTCCCACCTGCCACCTTCCCCAACCCTGCTTCCTTGCCCTATGATCCTTCATCATCTCATCTTTCCTAAAATTGTCCTGTGCAGCTTCCATCCAGAGGCATACTCCATCAAGATTTTCCTTGTAGCCATGTTTGAACACAATCAGTTGTCTTTAAATAATTTAGACCCACAATTTTAAATAGATTATAGTTTTTCACAGAATAAAATGAGCTTCAAATCTTTTTCTTTTTTCCCTGAATAAAAGTCCAAATACAAGATGGTCTTTTTGAGGCTCACAAATACATATTGCTACTTATTTCTGTCCCACAAAACAACACTCTGGCATCAGTTCCCCGGACCTGCCACACAAGGCCACATTTGGTGGATAACCCCCACATGACAGATAGTGAAAGGCCATGTTCTTCTCTGCCCCAAGGAGCTGGGGATTATCCTGCGTAATGGGCTGCAACGTATGGATCTCATTAGAAGAACCTGCCAGCACTATACATGGTAAAGAATGTATTTCTGATAATACTTCAGTTAGGTTTGGACTGAGGCCAAGAGTCTCTCTGGCAGACTAAAGCCACTTTCCCAACACTTTACTTTAGCAGGAAGATTCATGATAAGGAGATATAAACAAGACGCCTTGGGTCACAGGGTCACAACACCCCACTTCCTCTCCCACTCTTCCACCTCTTCTGAAGGGTGAGGAAATGCTCCCCAGCTATTAGTCATGACCTCTCTCCTCCCTCAGTCTCTCTCCTGATACTTTTTACTAAGAGAGTCTGCTTCAGGGGCTTTAGAAAGTCAGTTTCCACTTTTTGGAAGCATTTTTTAAAGATTTGAATAACAGAAAAACCATCTGGTTTAACAGCAATTCCTCCTCTAATGTAAGTGTCCCTTTTAAAGAAATTTTTATTTTAAAAAATACTTTATTGATAAAGTCTTTTATTAATACTAACATAAATAATAGCAATAAAGCCTAACATAAATAAAAACAATGCTTGATGTAATAGAGTTTCCAGAGAAAGAAGTAAAAATCAAGTTTTCTGTGTATCGTTTTGTTTTGTTTCTTGTGATGCTCAAGATGTGTCATTTGCCAAAACCAACGAGAGACAAAGGCACCAAATGTTTAGCCTGCTTTTTTTTCTTTTAATTTCAGATTGATATCAAAGTACAAATGTTTAGGTTACCTTGTTTTCAATTCACATTGTAGTTGAGCCCTCCACCCAGGGAGCATGCGGATCACCCTCACCTTGTGCCCATGAGGTGAGATCCCGCCAATTGCCCTCCCTCCCCCACTTCTTTCCCTAACTAGACTATACTTGTGTTTTTCTTTTGTATGGGTGTGTAGTTGTTTATATATTGGTTTCATATTAGTATTGAATACTTTTTTCCCTATTCTTGTAATACTTTACTAAGAAGAATGTGTTTCAACTTCATCCAGATAAACATAAAAGATGCAGTCTCCTTCTTTTCTTATGGCTGAATAGTACTCCCTGGTATCCTTAGGCCACAGTTTGTTAATCCATTCACATATTCATGGGCACTTGGGTTGCTTCCACACCTTAGCAACTGTGAATTGAACTGCAACAAACATTCTGATGCAAATGTCCTTGTGGTAAAATTTTTTTTGTTCTTCTGGGTAGATAACTAGCAATAGAATTGCAGGATCAAATGGAAAGGCCACTTTCAGCTCTTTGAGAATTCTCCATGCTTCTTTCCATAGAGGTTGTATTAGTTTGCAGTCCCACCAGTCTCTCCACATCCACGCCAGCATCTGCAGCTTTGGGACTTTGTGATGTGGGCTAATCTCATTAGAGTTAGGTGATATCTCAAAATGGTTTTGATTTGCATAGCATGAATGCTAATATGATGATTAGGGATGATGAGCATTTTTCCATTTGTTTGTTGGTTTAGCCTGCCTTTAAATTCTACTTTAGTCAATAGCCAGTCAAGAACCATGAATAATAACTTACAAAGAATGAGAGCTGGACATCATATTAGCAGACATATTAACAATTCCTCTACTTTAGGAGGGGAGAAACCCAGGCCTGCATTTGCTAAGCATCCTTAGAAGCAATCTTGACAGGGACAGGTTCAGTTGCCAGATGCTGCTCCTCTGGGTGCTCACTAGACCGATGACCCTGAGCAAGATGCAGAATCTCTGTAAGCCTCAGCTTCCTCATCAGTAAGGTGGGGCTAAGAATCACACATACCTCATCTGTGTCATGAGGAATGAGAAGTTGATAGACATAACACACTAAACCTGATACAAAGCAGAAACTAAGTAAATATTAGGCACCACTATTATTATAAAAGGCAGAGTTGAAGGCAAAACTGGAATAAGGAACTAAGTCAATGAGTTTTCTTCTGATTATCTTCTTCCAAAAGTTGACCATCAATAGAGTAATGGGAACATTATTCAAAACACAACACTTCAGAAAAATCTATAGTATGATATCTAAATATTGATGTAAACTGGAGCTTCACTACATATTAGAGGGATGGTAGACCGAATGGTGAAAATCATGGACTAGAGATAGACAGGGGTCACATCCCATCTATTCCACATTCCTGCTATGTAACCTATAGTGAGAGTGACTTAACATCTCCATGCCTCATTTTCCTTTGTAAAATGGGACAATAATAGTGTGTATTTCGTAGTGTTATTGTGAAAATGAATCAAGTAATGTTTGGAAAGCACTTAACACCATGCCTATGCCAGTATTATAAAGTATTAGTTATTATAGTTACATTACAGGACCACCTTGCATATCATCTAAGATACTTTTGTACTGAAAGCACCCAAAGAAACTCGTACTAATAATTTTACTTCTAACACTACCCAGTATCATTGATTCTGATACTCAAAAATCCTCATGTAAATCCATTGATGAAATCCTATTCTTAAAAATAATTAAAAATACCCAGCATCCCTAAGCATCAGAGAAATGCAAATCAAAACCACTCTGAGATATCACCTAACCCCAGTAAGAATGTCCCACATCACAAAATCCAAACATTGCAGATGCTGGCCAGAGTATGGAGAGAAGTGAACACTTACATGCTGTTTGTGAGATGGCAAACTAATACAGCCTTTTTGGGAAAAAGTATAGAGAATCTTCAAAGAGCCAAAAATAGACCTCCCATTTGATCCCACAATCCCACTACTAGATATCTACCTAGAAGAAAAAATGATTTTAATACAAGGACATTTGCACTTGAATGTTTATGGCAACTCAATTCACAATTGCAAAGATGTGAACACAACCTAAGTGCCCATCAGTCCATGAATAGATCAATAAACTCTGGTATACTTATGCCATGGAATATTATTCTACCACGAGAAGACGGACACTTTATATCTTTTGTATTTACCTGGAGCTGAAGAACATCATCCTTAGTAAAGCATCTCAAGAATTGAAAAGCATGCATCCCAAGTCCTCAATATTAATTTGAAACTAGTAGATGAACAACTATGGGCCCACATGGAAGGAAAAACACAATTAAATTCAAGAAGGAGGGAGTAGGGAAGGGGTTAAGTACGCCCGCACTTGACAAATACAATGTAGGGGTGTATGGCACACCTCCTGAGTGAAGGACTCAAATGCAATTTGGACTCTTCCGAACAGATGCAAACAATGTGCCCTAATCATATGTACCCTTATATTAATCCTAAATAAATAAATAAAATAAAACACTTTAATTATGCTTTTAAAAGGATTGTTCATTAGATACCAGGTATTTCCTTTGTTACTGAATAACAACTTCTAGAGTTTCAGTTTAATATTTATACTCTTTTTCTATGTCTGTTTAAAAAAAATTATAATAAAAGAATTAGCATAAGTCCTTTTGACAATAATTGTGAAAGATTTCAAAGTAAACCACGCAAACATCAAAAAGCAAGCATTCTTACATTAATTTCCCTCACTATAAATTGTATATTGTTTAACTTATTCTCCATGCATTAAATGAGTAGCATAAATCTGCTTACATCTCAAGTTGATCACCCATTTTCATTTTCTTTATTCTCCACAATGTGTTAGTAATAGTGCTTTTCATCAATACACTATCATCAGTTATTTTTAGTCTAAAAAAATAATAAAAGGTAGATAAATATTTTTGTGCAGTGGAATGGGGAAAAAAAATCCTAACCCTGAAGAGTACTGCGTGACTCAAATATAACAGTGTATAAATAGAACTTGGCTCATCTGTACCTTTGGAATTACTGCTTATCAACTTCTGCACCTGATACACTGTTGGTGACATATCTTCAGAAGAACTTTTCATTTACTGGAATGTTATTCACCTTTGGGGGTTTATGACTGCAAATTCATAGTATTTTTAGAGACTGGAGGGAGTGATGAACTAGTCCAACTATTTTACAGATGAGGAAACTGAGATGTAGACAGGAAAAGTAACTAGGCTGACAGGCGGCTGGTGATCCCCCTAGGATCTTCCTTAAGATCCTACAGGGGGATACCTTGAGCGCACTAACTATCCTGCCTCCTCTATTCATCAGACCGAGCTCCACCTTCACACTATAAATCTGATTAACTGGATCCGTATTTTATAAATAAGTAGCTTAAATAGCAGCAGTATTTCACCCAGTTGAACTTCAAATTATTTCAGATCAAAGCAATATATCTTTTTGGATATTAGACTCTTGCTTAAAAATTTATGTACTTTAAAATTCCCGTTACAGAGAACATAAACAGTACATTGAGTTTGATCAGTCAGTGAAAAGTTAATCTCAGGGGGTAAATGTTTCATCTTTCAGAGCATCAGAGAACTAAGTAACAATTTACTCAGTTCCACCCTGGGCCTGAATTCATCTGCTTATGTCATATGGACGAGTAACTTACAGAGGCTGGTCAGTCCCTGCAGGGCCACCCTTACATAGTAGAGAGGTTTTCTTGGAGGTGGTCATCACAGGACAACACTAGCCATACCCCATGACTCAGATGTACAAACTAATCCTTTCTCTTTTTCAACCTAATGTTCATGTTTGAGTTAATCATATCTCAACTCATCACAGTATACCTTCATCCAACTTCCTAAAGTCTATATCATGTTTTATTAATTTTATTGCTGTCTCCTTAACTCCACTCCTAGCTCCCATTGTCCCACTACCACCACCACCAGAGGCATCCACACTAATGTTTATAAGGTGTCGGTGTATTTAGGTATTGTGATGGTTACTTTCAGGCGTGAACTTGACTGGATGCTTCTTCCCACCCTATGGGAGTTTTCATCACAATGCATGGAGCAGGTTCACTAGTGCTGAGTTCTTACCCTCCCCTCTTCTAGGAGACATTTGCCCTGTTTTTCCCTGGGACAACAATGGAGGGAAGGTGAGGCTGGGAAGATTAGATTATAGAGGGAAAATATATTTGAAAATATAGACAGGGTATCTGTAAAGTTTGTGTGCAATTTACTATGTTAAACTATTTTAAATTGCCCTATATTGTATGGGTGCACTTACTATTCCTTAGGAATGACACTTTAACCATTCCAAAGCACTTTTACACATCATTTGACCCTCCTAAAAACTGAGATAGAGAAGTTGTTACCATTGGTAAACAAAAATAGCAACTAAGACTAAGAAAAATGAAACAATTGAATGCAATAATAATATAGGTAACTCACAGATAACCTATTTTAAAAGATTCTGTATGTCTTTTATAAATTTTTCTTCAAGTATATTAGGGTAATTTTTTAAGTAGAAAAATCTCCCTGTTTTCTCTTTTGTAGATCAAGTAATCTGAGCTGAAAGGAGTTTCTGGCACCAAAAAAATGAGTGTTTTGTTTCTGCTTTGCACAATAACTTGCGGTTGCTCTCAAGTATTTGCAAGAACTTGAATTCTTATTCCATCGTTGGCAATTCTCTTAAAGCTAAAAGTTATTTTCAACTATGATTAGCAGCCAAATATATTCGTTTTTAGTCTATATTGTGCTTATTAAATTTTATCTCATTCTGATACAGATTTTGAATTGGATTTGTTATGTGGCACAAGAATTTTACATGTTTGATGCTCTGGGTATAGTGTTATAGACACAGTTTATTTTAATCATGTAACTCTGCCCATATCTGAGTAATTTAAGCTTCAAATTTTTGATGTTTTAAAATCTAAAAGCACCATACTTTCCCCACCTATTTTCACAACACACAAAAAAGTTAAATTCATGTAAAGAACACTTTTCTGTGTCCCACATGGGCCTTTTCTGCTTGATGGTCAATAAAAATCATTTCTACTTGAAGAGAGGCAGTTTGGGTTAGCGAAAAGTGACAGACCTTCTTATGAATCCTATCTCTCTACAGCCTGCCAGCTGTGTGGCCTTTAGGCAAGCAATTTAATTCCCAAACCTTAGTTGTCTCTCTATAATATGGGAATAATAATACCTATGCTCAAAGGTTACTGTGAAGATTAAATGAAATCCTGTATACAGAATGCCTAGTGTGCAGTAAGCAAGGACTAAAAATGTTAATTTTCTTCTTTCTCCTTCCCTTAGCCTAGTGTTTTTCAACCTTTTTTTATCTCACAGCACACTTGAACCAATAGTTAAACTTCTTCAGTACATTTAAATTATGTTGATCAAAAAAAAAAAAAAAAAAAGAGTAGAAAAACCAATATACTTACTGTGCTTTGAACTTATTTCAAAAATAATTTAATGATCTTTAAAACTTTTCATGGCACACCTAAGATCCTCTTTCCGTGCCACTGCACACGGGTTGAAAATCACTGCCTTAGAAAAATAAAGCCACTGGTTGCACTCCACAAAATCTATGGTGAAAATACTACAGAAACAGGAGCACCTTTGAAATGAATGACAGAATCAGGTACTTGCATGCCTTGTTGTCCAGACATGTGGCTCAGTTTTGCCCTTGGCACACAATAGGAACCTTGCTTGCTGGTTCAAAATCTATCACTAAATGAATGTACACTCTACACAAGCCCCCAGTGTTAACACAACAGCAAATATCATTCAGATGAATTGTTTCAATCAAATAAAAATATATTTGAGGCAAAAACCTTCTTTCCCTCTATAGTCCGGGTATTTCTTGCATACAGAATGTACTTTTTGAAGTCAAAGAGTCGTATCATATACATGAGATATCATCTCATACACAGATGAGATATCTAGGGAGTGAAGAAATATGAGGGAAAATGGTGGGCTTATGTTGGTTTTGCTTCATTTTTAAGGAATAAGCGGGTATTTAATGCAGGTATTATGTGTGTTTTTTATTTTTCTTGTTTGTTTTTTTTTTTAAGTTATCCAAAAGATCAAAACCCAAAGACCTATGTAAACCTTATGCAACTCTCATTTATCCTCAAGAGGTCTTCCTCGACATGGCCTTGCCTTCTGCAAGCATGTTGAACTGCTTCAGAATTGGTTTTCCTGTAACTTATATAATATATCCTTTCTAGGGGAAAAAAATTTTTACTTTCTGTGCATTGAGTAGTCCAAAAATAGCATCTCGTTTTCATTCCAAGAAAATAGAAGTAGACTAATCCAGGTTAATAATTAACCAAAATAAAAGCTTCACTCAACAACTGTCCACACCTCTGCCCTGTTCCAGAAAGCACAGGCCGAACAGGCCCAAGTGGAAAGATAACACAGCTTAAGCTGGATTTAAAATAGTGTGTGCAGCAATATTTAAGGCTTTTTCTCTCTGCATTCCAGAAAGTAGTTGGTGGGAAGGGAACCTAAATGCAATGTGTATGTATCAAGCACAAATGTATTTATTGAAGGCTCTCAGAACATAGGATGTTCTCCTAGGCCCCTGTAAGACCCTGCTAAAGAAAGATGAGCCGTAAAGCCTCTGTTCAGAACACTTCCAGTCATTCCCACTGGGCTCTGTCTTTTCAACTTCTCAGCTCTGGGCAGGTGGGTGAGCATCTTACCACCACTCTGCCTTGAACAACCCCTAGATTTCAAATAAATTCCGGGCTGGGCTGGATGGTGCAGCATAGCTACACAACAATGCATTAGGTTAAACCTGATGAACTGGGCTTCCTGATTACAGATGAGCCAAGATTTCTGTTTAGCTCTAGGAGATCACTGAGTTTATAACAAAATGTGGTGAGTGGAAAAGAGAATAAAAGTGAAGGTCCACAATGGACAGTAGGATGGCTGAGGGGACTGGAAGATATGAATCAGTAGGATAAAGGGACGATCCTGGATGAGAAAGAAAAAGCAAGAGATGGGAGGCTATTGTAATAGTTCCTATGCCTGAAGAAAGGACTCTACCTTTAAATAAGAGTTTTCAAATATTGCACAATTTCCAAGGCTAAAAATAAAGAAAATCATCACAATAGCAATCATTTACCATGTGCCAGGTGCTATTTTAAGATGTGTTACATATATTAATGCACTTTATCTCCACAATAACAACCCTATAAGAGAACCGTTATTATCCTGCCCCTTCAGATGAGGAAACTGGTGCAGAGAAGTGAACGTCATACAGCTAGTTAGTAAATGGCAGACCCAGGGAGGACTCAGATAGTTGAGCTCAGCACCCACTTGTTTCATTACTCCACATATTGCCTTTCAATGAAGAAACCTTTAGGCCTGTCACTCTTGGCTCAGCCCATCTGTTAATAGCACATGGATGTGTCTGGATCCCTTGATTATCACAAGGAAGCAAAGACCCTACGGTAGCATGGTGGTTCTCTCTAACTTCTCAGCCTCTGCACATCACCACATCACCACATGCAGAAGGAAACAAGCTCCCTTTCAGGCCAGGGTGGGTATAAGGTATGGTTTATGAAAAGGTCGTATTTGGTCCTTTCTGTTTAACGCCTATTAAGCCTTCGTAAATTGTCCTGGAGAAATAAAAGCTTCCTTAATGAGAAATTCCCCAGTGAGGGCAAACCTGTCATTCTCTCAAGCCAGATTGACATGGAAACTTTTATTTAAAAAAGAGCCCACTTGGGTGGCGCCTGTGTCTCAAAGAAGTAGGGCACTGGCCCCATATACCAGAGGTGGTGGGTTCAAACCCCGCTCCAGTCAAAACTGCAAAAAAAAAAAAAAAAAAAAAAAAAAAACAGCCCGCCTTGAGACCCTGGGATAAAACCCACTTGGTCGTGGTGTATAATTTGTTTGATGTGTTGCTGGATTCTATTTGCTGCGATCTTGTTGAATATTTTTGCATCAATATTCATTAGTGATATTGGTCTATAATTTTCTTTTCTTGTTGGGTCTTTTCCTGGTTTGGGGATGAAGGTGATGTTTGCTTCATAGAATGCGTTGGGTAGTATTCCTTCTTTTTCTATATTTTGGAAAAGGTTGAATAATATAGGTACTAGTTCCTCTTTAAAGGTTTGGTAGAATTCTGACATTAAGCCATCTGGTCCCAGGATTTTCTTTTTAGGGAGATTTTATTGCAGCCCAATTCATAATTCTTAAGTCATGGCAGAAGCCCAAGTGCCCATCAACCTACGAATGGATTAATAAATTGTGGTATATGTACACCATGGAATATTATGCAGCCTTAAAGAAAGATGGAGACTTTACCTCTTACATGTTTACATGGATGGAGCTGGAACATGTTCTTCTTAGCAAAGTATCTCAAGAATGGATGAAAAGTATCCAATATACTCAGCCCTACTATGAAACCAATTTATAGCTTTCATATGAAAGCTATAACCCAATTATAGCCCAAGAAGAAGGGGAAAGGGTAGAGGGTGGGGAGGGGAGAAGGAGTATGGGTGGAGGGAGAGTAATTGGTGGGACCACACCTACGGTGCATCTTACAAGGGTACATGTGAAATTTACTAAGTGTAGAATATAAATGTCTTAACACAATAACTCAGAAAATGCCATGAAGGCTATGTTAACCAGTTAGATGAAAATATTTCAAATTGTATATAAAACCAGCACATTGTACCCCATGATTGCATTAATGTACACAGCTATGATTTAATAATAAAAAAAGAGCCCAATACTCAAATCTTCAAGCAGCAAAAGAATCCATGTAGTTGTTCTTTTGTAAAAAATTAGACCAATTCATTCATCGCAACAAGTGAGGCAATGGTGCAAGTTCCTTTTACTTACTGATGAATAGAATTAGGACATAATGAGAGGAACACAATCAGAGTTTAATTGTCAAGCCTCATGCCACTCAGCTGGCCATTGTCCTATAGTCCTCAACCTAAGTAATGCATTTGAAAAATAATAACCATTGGACCAGAATTATAAAATAACTATGAGCTGGAAAGAAATCCAGCTCTTTCAAATAATGGTCAACCTCGTAGTGTAAATAACAATGGCTTTATATTCTAAAACAGAATCAGCAAATTATTACAGTCCTTAGGTCAACTCTGGCTTGGTGCCTGTTTTTTATACAACCCAGAGCTAAACATAGTTTTTGCATTTTTAAGTATTTAAAAAAATAAGCAAAGGAAGAATGATATATTAAGACATGTTGGCTCGGCACCCATAGCACAGTGGTTACAGCGTTGGCTACATACACCAAGGATGGTGGGTTCGAACCTGGCCCAGGACAGCTAAACAAAACTGCAACCAAAAAATAGCTGCGCTTTGTATCAGGCCCCTGTAGTCCCAGCTACTTAGGAGGCTGAGGCAAGAGAGTCACTTAAGCCCAAGAGTTTGAGGTTGCTGTGAGCTGTGACACCATGGTACTCTACCAAAGGCAACATAGTGAGACTTTCTCTCTCAAAAAAAAAAAAAAAAAAAAAAGACGTTAAAAATATGTGAACTACAATACATAATGTTTTATTGGAAGACAGACACACTCATTCATTTATGTCCTATTTATGGCTGCTTGCAAGCTACCAAGGCTCAAAGCCTAAAATATTGATTACCTGGCTATGGAAAAACTTTGTGGACCCCTTTCTAAAGTGATAAATGATAAATATATTGCCCTGACAAATTCTGCACCAACAAATTGTAGTTTTTAATCATTAGAAAATAGGGAAGCATTTCGTGACTGATCTCAGTAATTAATTTCTAGAAACCAACTCCAAATAGACATTGCAAGCTATTACTCATTCTAGTAAGTGTTTCCAGGGGCGTGTTTTACACTAAAACGATGTATGACTGATACAAACCAGGGCATTTCTTCAAACGCCTGAAACAAAGCAGAAAACATCCCATGCACATGTACATTTACTTGGCAGGAACATTTTGCTTTTAAGCTTGAAACCAAAACAACTAAAGCCAGTAAAGACCCAGCACGTGGGCTTCTGTTCCTGCCTCTTGCTTATTCCAGAAGCCTCAAATGCACAGAACTTTTTTGTGCAGCTTTTCATTAAGCATTTCCAAAGGAAAGCAGGGATTGGTCTTCTTTTGAAAACGTATGGTTTGTTGTTGTTTATGACTACCCTTTGACAGTAGGCAAGTACTGTATTGATATTTCTCTTGAAAAGGAATGATCTGTCACAGGATTTGGCTTTCCTTTTATATTTCTTATGCTCCATACGTATTTGTAATGTCCTGTAGTCTGAAAATCAAATCTGATTTTCATCTGTGCTGTTCCCCAAACACATGCCTCTAGAATTCTTCCAAATCTGGCATCACCATTGACTTTAAAAGTTGCTTCCTAAGCAAAGGCTCTGGAAAAGACACAAAACAGACTCACCAATTATTATAAGTCAGACATCTTCTAGGACTTCATAAATGTACTGTAATAAATTAAATATGTTATCTCCCTCCTTGCTAAACTAAACGGCAACTTCTTGGGAGGTACTGGCAAGAAAGAAGTGTTCAGTTGAGGGCTTGGCTGTCTGTGGTCCTTTCCCAAGTCCTCTGTATACCCACTCTATGAACTAGGACACTGCAGAAAATACTCTACTCCTATGTCAAATTCACATTGTTCAAATATGCTCTCAAGTCTCATATTCTTTGGAGACGTCTGTCTTGTGATCTTAATCAGAAAATTATTTATGACTCATAGAGCCCAAAGATTTCTTTAAACAAGTTTAGGAAACTTCTGAAACTCGATCAACATCTTTAAAAAGCTGTTCTGAAACACAGCTCCAATCAAATGCAATATTTTTCCCAGAGAAAATAAAACATTTTTGCCTCCAACTCCCATTCAACCACTTCAAGAGGTATTTACTTTAGTCCAGAAATATATTAGTTAATTTTTATAAGCAGTTTTTAAAAGAAACAGTCCTGTAAGAAAATTTGCCCTTGGCACACAAATTTTAAAAATGGATTTAGCCAACAAAAATTTTTTCTGGTTCTACGAAGCTACGAACGCCACTGTTTGCCTTTGCTAGTCATTACCAAATCTATCTGAGTCAAAGCAGGGAAACGTCCCCTCCACCAGAAAGCCCAAAAGGAATAAAAAGTGGGGGAGAGGCTGCTCATATTTAATTAGGCCTAGGCTTGCTGCCTGACTTTCATTAGGCCCTAGCCTGATTCTGATTCGGCCCACTCTAAGTCCTTTTAGGCCACTGGGCATGAAGGCCAGCACTTATTTTCATGGCTGTTTCAATTCATCAAGAAAATCCTTTGAAAGATGAAAGACACCCCACATTTTTTCACCTGTTGTTCTTTCTTGTGTGCTTGTCACTTCACTCGCCAAACTCGCTTCAAGCCAAACCAAATGCTTTCCAAACCCCTACGGTATGCCTTTGAAGATCTTAAGTTAAGTATTTTCTTATGCTGACCGGTATAGCTTCCAAATAAGGAATAAAAAAAATAAAATAGTACTTAAATTATTTTTTTCAAATACCAAAATTCAAAAACACATTCCAGTATGTGTATAAAAGCAAAATTATTCTTCCCCAAGTTGAGAAGTCTGGAGCCAAATACACCTGATGTTCATTACCACACCCACAGCACATTGCTGATGTATGACAAAGTTCCTGCAAAGACCATATGCTGTTTTTATTATTACCACTTCACAAGTTTTCCCAGGCTCCCTGAAAAAAAAGTATTCTATAAGACCAGCCCACTAAGTGGACTCATTTTACCACTGATAAAATTCAGTTTACTTGATTAGCAATAAACATCTCTCCTTATTTCCAACAGCACAGCAATTAGGGACCTAATCTGTCACCACTAGCTTCAAGTTTTGGCTTTCATCAAAAGAAAAGGAATTTGCCAAGAAGGAAAAACACAGCTCTACCTTCAAGCTAAAAATAGTTCTGTCCTCTAGACAATATGCACTTTCACACAGCTCTAGCAAACCTTGCTTCCAGCGGCTTACAAAGGAGACGCCAGGAGAAGTACACAATGGATCCTGGTTTTAGGTACTGGTTTAGCCGAAAGATGCAAACAAAGCAAAAGCTGATACATCAAAGAAGAGAAGACAAACTGAGTGATACAAGAGGAAATGAGGCCTCTACTATGTTGAGACTTTTTGAGGGGGTCAAAAATAGATAAGACAAAACCACCGCACGCAGTGAATATATCTAAACTTCCAGAAACTTTTTATAAGCATCTACACCAAAGCCTTTATTTAAAAGTTGAGTTATGAAGGGTACATTAAATATTTATTCTTAGGCAGAAACCCAACTTAAAAAAAATTAATAAAGTAGAAGCAATTCCCTGGATGGATCTTCTAAAAGATGATCCTAATGATAATCATCATTATAGCTATTTATTAAATGCTTTTCATATCCTAGGCACTATTCTAAGTAATTTATGTACATTATCGTCTTTAATATTTTTAATAGCATCAATAGGTAGGTAAAATTATCTCAATTTTACAGAAGAATCTGAAGCTCAGTGATGTTAAGTAACTTGCCCACAGAAGCACTGGTTAGCAGATGATGATGTTGAAGGTGATCACTTAAAGTACTATTCACCAGTAAATCAGTTTTTCTGAAATCTCTGCAGTGACAAAGTCACTTACATATCCATTAATGTTTTTGTTATCACATGAGTTTATTTCTGTGAGACATTGCACATAAGAAAGAAGTGACGGCTCCCACACCTCAAGGAGATGGAAATTTGTCATGTGTCAGTTCTCCAGGTCTTGCTCATTCTTGATGTCTATCAAATGTGAGAAGAGTTAATTCATTCAATGGATAGTTACTGGGCAGCTGTCATGAACCAGGGGGCATATGTTTATCCTAAATTCAATTGTGGAAGGAAATGAAAGGATTTGTCCCTCTCAACCAGAGTGTCCCACCTGCAGTAGAGTTTGCCCAGTTCTCATCAACTTATGGTTGTATCAATCAGCTGACCCAGATACCGCAGCTCTCCTCCTCAACTCATCAGGATTCAGCCATCAATCAAGCACTGCCCAAGTAATTCTGGGTAAATCCCTGGGGCCATCTCACTGTGATAATGAACAAGTCTTGTCAGATACCATGTGGTTTTCACTTCCACCTGCCCCTTTCCTGCTCTCTCTGTGGACACTGTTGGAATGGGAAGAGAAGCCTTTCCTTCGTTGATTGTATATTACATTCTATTAGAAGGATCTCCAAGCAATCCTGTTTGTAACTCCAGTGCCCAGTAGTTTTAGCAAAACAACTCATTTAGTGTTTATTTATCGCTTTCCTCTCAACTCTCTGAAGGTCTAGACATGATCTAAAGAGAGGCAAAGGCTGGAGACAAATGTGAGTCATAGACACCACATCATTCTCAGAATGGCTCATCTCCTCTGATGACTAAGGCTTGTTACTGAATCAAGCTGTCACCCCTAGCTTTCTTCCCCTTACAATAATTACTTTCCAAGAAGATCTTCAATCCTTTTTCAGAAAGACTTCTTATAGGGCCTGCCTAACAGTGATTTAACATGCCCAGAACATGGCTGAACCTCAGTGAGAGTCATGTGTAGGCCTACATCAATGTCCAAACACCTGCACCCCACAAGTATACTCCTTACTAGAAAATAATCAGGGGGTGAAGTTACTAAGATGGAATTACGTTACCCTTGCAATCTGATATGGCTTATTTGAGGGATTTCCTGGGGCAGAGGGAGTTGGGCAGGCAAGACAGAACATATTCTCTGGGTAGCTAGACCACCAGGAAACAAGGATCAGGGTCAGTCTAAGAACAGCCTCTACAGAACCACAAGAATAGACTGAGTTTAGGCAGGATGGCTCCAAAATGGGGATTTGTAGATAAAAAGGCCACAAAAGACCCAAAGCATTCAAGATCTATTTTTGTAGTCCCTAACTGAGTGAGTTCTTCTTTAGAGAATGTAAGCCCAACTTCTTCATATCAGAAACTGCAATCTTCTGATACAGTTGGTGCCCCACTCATATTCCCTTGACCCATCCCTATAGTTAGGTTGTCTATGGTTGTGGCAGACAGCTCCCCCAAGAGCCAAGCTTCTGGGCCTCTTCACCTTTGAACTTCCTCCACCTGCAGAGCAAGCTCTGTCTACTCCTGGGGAAGGCCAGAAATGGTGGGGAGTTAATTCCTCCAGGAATAGCCCTCAACCCATAAGGGCCAGAGAATGGTGGATAAATACCCCCAGCTTCCTTGCCCTTTACTATAAGTGTAGTCTCTTACAGGTCCCCAGAATAATTGAGTCCCATGTACCCACGGTGGTAAGCACTGCTGAACACACTTTCCACTGACACTCTACATTCCCAATCTCATATTCTATTCCCTCGCCTTGTTTCCTGGGACCCCTTCAAAAATAGATTGCTAGCTCCCAAATCCTTATCTCAGGATCTGATTTGAAAAGAACCCAAACTAAGACCTTATTTTCCAGAAAATAATTTTCTTGTATGCAAATTAACCCACTGTATTTATGCACACTAAAGCAAGTAGTTTTAAAGGAAGGAAAACTGATTTCAGAGGCTTAAGGACCTTTACCCAGCTTCATCATTTAGGAAATCCCATGAGTCCAAGGTTAAAAGAAGAGAGAAAAGCTTCAGGCAGGTTCTATTTTTTCTTGCAGCTTTTGGCCAGGGCTGGGTTTGAACCCGCCACCACTGGCATATGGGGCCAGCGCCGTACTCCTTTGAGCCACAGGCAACACCCTTCAGGCAGATTCTCATTGCAGAGAACAAAGCGTGAGTTTGTTGGGGCAGATAAAGGATTCTGTTGAATCTCTAAATAATGAAATATTATATTAAGTACCCATAGTGTGGCCTTTATTGTACTGGGCACCAATGGGCCTATGAAAGACATACATGACACAATACCTACAATCAGATGAGGACATGGGTCATTTGAAAGTATTAGATAATAAAAAACTAGACAAGACTGAATAAAGGCCAATGCTAAGTTGCACAGTACAGATTTTATACAAAAGCTAAAATTAATGTCAATAAAAATACTCATGGAGGACGTGGGTCCTTAGAGGATCAAAAAACAATTCAGAATAATAGTGGGCATGAAGGAAAATAGTCAGACTTGGAGAACATTTAGGAGACCAGCCTAACCATCCTAGTAGGTTTAAGGGATAGTTAGGCCAGGCCTAAGTGGTGGGGCCCTAAATGTCATGTAAAAGAGTATATGAACTAAGAAAAGATGGGTGAACTTTGAGAATGGCAAGTATTAAATAAAAATATTTTAAGATATAAAACTTCATGGTGCCGAGTATTGCCCAGAAAATGGATCTTGGAGTCATCACACCAATCCATGAAGGTATCATTCAAATGACTCACATTCAAATCTAAGAAGAGCATTACAAACAAATCTGAGAACATGATTTTACTTTTAAAAATCAAACTATAGAAATTTTGCATTCACTGAATGTAGTAACAACTCCTTTAAAAAGTCATTATTCAATAATGAATCTCTGTGGGACATGGACTCCCAAGCTGGGGATGTGGGGAAATGGAGGGAATGAAGGGAAATGTACTACAATAGACAAAAATGAATGATTTACTATCCCTGGCTTCAAAGAAGTCAAAGTCTGTAATAATAGAAAAAAGCAATAATAATAATACTTAATTAAAATGAATGGAATCTTACAAGGGTAAGTGTGAAACTCAGCAAATGTGAAA
>CAUYPK010010224.1:0-15162 GCA_963574355.1 Loris lydekkerianus
CATGGATGGAGCTGGAACATATTCTTCTTAGCAAAGTATCTCAGGAATGGAAGAAAAAGTATCCAATGTACTCAGGCCTACTATGAAGCTAAATTATAGCTTTCACATGAAGGCTATAACCCAACTATAGCACAAGACTATGGGGACAGGGCCCAGGAAGGGGAAGGGAGGAGGGAGGTTTTGGTGGAGAGTGGGTAATGGGTGGGTCCACATCTATGGTGCATCTTAGAATGGGTACAGGCGATTGTACTAATGTACAGAGCTATGATTTAACAATAAAAAAAAAAAAAAATTCTAGAAGATAATGTTGGAAAATCTTTGATAGGTATTAGTAAATTACTAATAGTGATTAAAATTACTAATCACTCTAGTGGTTTTAGCTTGTGTGTCTTTTTTAATTTAAAAAATTTTAATTTCTTATTATGTTTTTAAATTTCAGAACATTAGGGGACATATATGTGTTTTGTTTATGTACTTTGGTTTTTGCACAAATTGAGTCAAGTTTATAAGCATGCCCCCAATAGGTGCATGCAGAAGACCCCCAAAGCAATCAGAGCAACAAGAAAAATAAAATAAAAATAAATAGGTTCTGATCAAAGTAAAAAGTTTCTGCACTGCTAAAGACACAATCAAAAAAACAGAGAAATCACAGAATAGGAGAAAATCTTTTCATGCTATACTTCTGTTAAAGGCCTGATAACCAGAATCTACAAAGAACTGTAGCAAATTAGCAAGAAACAATCAAACAACCCCATTAAAAAGTGGGCCAAAGACATGAATAGAAACTTTTCAAGGGAAGATAAACTAATGTTCAACAAATTTATGAAAATAAAATGCTTAATGTCTATAATTGTTAGGGAAGTACAAGTCAAAAGCACAATGCAATATCACCTAACTGCAAGAAGAATAGTTTATATTAAAAAGTCCCAAAACAACAGATGCTGGTGTGGATACAGAGAGATAGGAATGTTCATATACTGTTGGTGGGACTGCTAACTAGTGGAACCACTGTGGAAAATTGCATGTGGATACCTCAGAAGATTTAAAGTAGACCTACCATTTGAGCTAAAATTCCCACTGCTGGGTATATATCCAGAGGAAAAAAGGACAGTTTATAACAATGATCTGCACCCTAATGCTTATAGCAGCACAATCACTAAGGACATGGAAACTGCCCAAGTGCCTATCAATATATGAACAAATGTATAAAATATGGTATATGCATACTATGGAATACTATTCAGCCATAAGGAAAATGGAAATCTGATATCTTTTGTAACAACATGAATGGAATTGGAGACCAATCTTTTAAGTAAAACATCACAGTAATTGAGAAACAAACACCTGTACTTAATACCAGGTTAGAACTAATCAAGTGCACGTATGGAAGTAAATCTCAATGAAAATCAAACTGGGAGATGGGGGGATGGGTAGATGTCACCAATTGGGTCCGATGCACACTGCCTGGGTGGGGGGTATGCTTATAAATTTGACTCAATTTGTGCAAAAATCAAAGTATGTTAACAAAATACATATACCCCCCCAATATTCTGAAATTTAAAAAAAAATAAGAAATTAAAAATTTTTAAATTAAAAAAACACACAATCTAAAACCACTAAAATTAGAGAAGCCCTAATTCTAAAATAAATCGACTTCCTTCCTCCTCCATGAGAGTTTCACAAATACCTGGCTTTCACTCACATCACAAGGTAGAATATCCTCTGGGTAGCATAATCAAGAAAAAGCACCACTCAATATCTGGTGTTATCTGGTGTGTGATAGGCAGTATAAGGCGGAGGGCAGGGCAGGTCCTCTGGCATGAGGCTGCCTGAGCCTGAACCCCAGCTGTGCCACTTAGCAGCTGTGAGTTCATTAATTCCTTTGCATGTTAGTTTTCTATTTGTAAAGTGAAGATGGTAACCACGGCACCCCTCTCAAGAGGTTGCTAGGATTAAATAAGTTAATACTCACAGAGAGTTCAGCTCAAAGCCTGGGATAAGTGCCTAACTGATAAAATAACTGAGAGTTTACTTTATTAATGCTGTGGGAACCTAGGGTGAGCTGTGAGAAAAGAGACTTGGCCCCGCCCTCATGGTATTTAAAAATAATAAGAAAAGCAGGCATTAACCACAACCTATAAATAAAGAGTTAACTAAATACGAATGTGAGAGTGCTTGGGAGGATTACCAACTGTGTAAAAATGTGGTCCTAATAAGGCATCTGGCAGAACCATGGGCAAGAACTGTGGGCAGGAACCACGGGAAAAAGCCATGGGGTAGCAAGAACCTGGTCTGGGGCTCACAGCATGCCCAAGCACATCCTTCTTCTCTTTAAACTTTGGTTGCCTAACATGGAAAACAAGAGGCTTAGCTGAGATGATCTTAAAGGCCCTTCCAGCTATGACAAAACAGCAGGACAGAGAACAGGTGAGCTTTGCAGAGACTGGTGCCCCAGAACCCATGCCGTGAGAGCCAGAGGGAAGACAGAGCAGGGGAAAAGGAAAAGACACAGAAGCACCCAGGGCTCAAAAACAATCCATGTTTTGCCAAAGTTCTCTTCCGCTCAGAACCCTATAGACATTTTTTTTTTTTTTTTTTTTTTTTTTTTAAGAAGAAGAAGGGTAACAGGAAAAAAGGAACCAGCTACAAATACGTGGGGAAAATAATATCTGGCTCATTGTTTGAGTCTGTGGGTTTTCACATTGCTATAGATGATAGGAAATTAGTGGAAAAATGAAGGGAGGGAAAGGCAGAACTGGAAGGAGATTCAAAGGCAGAAGACAAGGCGGAAGAGGGCTAAAAGGGGGAGAGAATATGAGAGGAGAGAAATAGATGTATCAGCTGCAAATTTGGGCATGTCCTTAGAATGCAAAGTTTGCAATTCAATAGCTCGCTTACTTCTGCTTCGCCCCTCCCTCTACCTCTCAACTTAGACTCTATTCTAAATACATTACAGAAGCTTTCAGTTGCTTCATCTCTCCTCATGTATTTCTCTGAGTAGCAATAATAGATGAAAGACAAGAACTACCAGCCTACTTCCAAGGTAAAGATTGGAAACTGCCTTTCTGTAAATGAAAAAAAAATTTAGATTAACCTACCTGCCTGCATGAAGTCTTTTTTTCTGTTATAAACATGACCTCGAGCTGGAAAGAGAAAACAGAAAATAGAAAGATGGAGTGTTAAGAGCCCGCCTCATTTTGCAGATGGAAAGATGAGGGCACAGAAAAGAGCTGCTGCCTGTACAAGGTCATAGAGCAAGAAGGGGATGCCCAAGTCACCTGTCACCTAGTCCCAGTGAGACACATTCACAAAAACATCAACAGGTATCCTGATTTTTAATAGTGACATACATATCGCAAAATATATCTGTAAAATTAGCACATCATATCTATGCTTTGGGGGACATTATTGCTTAGGGCAAGGCTAAATTATGTATCTATGTTTATAATATGAATCAGTTTAAGGAATGCTCCTGACTAGATCTAAAATTACTGAGAGAGATCCTAGCCCTTCCATAAGTAAAAAAGAAATCCATCCAGCTTGCAAACCTCCCCAGCGTCCTTTGAAAAGTCAAACATCTCAACCCTGTGTCACTTCCTCCCTTCCTGGAGTAAGCCAGGGAAATGAGAGTTGGGTATTCGAAGGAGTCAGGCAAGCATAATATTGTATATACACTCGACATCCATCTCCTGTATGAAACCTCATTGTTCCTGTGTAACAAAAAGTAAATATTTACTGTGAGCCAGGAGAAGTAGCAAATGATCAGCCTCCAGGCCATCAATCATCATAAGCCATGCTCCCATTCTAATAACCCTCTGCAGGGCGGCAGGCGAGGACAGCAAAGACTGTCCAGGAGATAAGAGCTTGTCAGAGGAGTCAAATCACTCAGAGTGGGAGAATATAAGGTGAGTTGTTCAAGCATGCACGTTGTGAAGGTCTCTGAAGATGGGTCTGTACAGTGGAGGTAGAAGGGCCGAGTGGATAGAAGCCTGGAATTTGCAGCTGGGCTACCTGCCCCCCCATGTGCCAGCTGCTGGAACTTGGGTGAGACAATTCCTCTGGATCTTTTTCTACATGTATAAAGTGGTGATAGTAAGAGCAACCACTTCACAGGGTTGCTGTGAAAATTCAGTGAGTTAATACAGGCAAAGTGCTTGTGACAGTGGGAGCATAGGAAGTGTTTCATAAATAAAACAGTTCTCTAGGGGTGTCTTGACTGAAAGAGGGTGGCCAAGAGGGTGGTACCAAATCTCTGTTAGCTCCAGTGCTCTCAGCAGTCCAGGAATTTGATCTGCTGATCTAGAATTCATGTCATTGTCCAAGCTCATGCAGCCAATAGGAGAGAGAATAAGAACCTGTGTCCGGAGTCCATAATCATTATGCTGTGCTACCTCTCTTGAGAAGAGGTCACAATACATTTGTTGTTGGGCTTTCTTTCACTTTTTCTTTCCCTGCCTATTTTCCTTTCCTTCTTTTAGGTATAGGGATTGACTAACCCCCTACCTATAGGGATTGACTAACCCCCTACCGAGGAAAGGCAAAGTACCCAAGTGAAAATAAAAGTACCAAACAATAGACAGAAAACTTCTGCTCTAGTCCCAAGTGAAATGAATGGTTGGAGCAAATGGAAATAATTAAGCCTGGATGGGGAATTACCTTGTGCACTGAAGAGAGTGATGGCAAAAAGGGAGGGACACCATTGTTCCCCAGGGATCATTCCACTGAGTGAAAAGTGATCAGGAAACAAATTCCAGTTCATTGTTAACACAGAACATTCCAGCATATATCACATAGTGATTATAAGGGAAGGAGTATGCCTAAACACACACAAATTCACGTGTTGAAACCCTAACCCCCCAATGTGATGGTGTTAGGAAGTGGGAACTCTGATAAGTAATTAGGTCATGAGAGTAGAGCCTTCATAAGCGGGATTGGTGCCCTCATCAAAAGGGCCCAGACAGCTCTCGCACTCTCCTTCCACTGTGCAAGAGTATGTCGAGAAGGCTGTCAGCTGCAGCCTGGAGAAGTTCTCACACCAGGACCCAACTATGCTGCTGTCCTGACCTGACTTGCAGCCTCCAGAATGTGCAAAGATAAAATTTCTGCTATTTATCAGCCACCCAATTTATGAAAATTTGTTATAGCAGCCCAAACAGGCTGAGACAGCAGCTGAGAACTTAAACTCAAGTCAGACAAATCCTACTATTTGTGTGACCATAAGCAAGTTACATAACCTCTCTGGGCTTCCAGTTTTTCCTCTCAGAATGTGAGGGAAGGCTTAGTAGCACCCATCTCTCTAAGGCCAGTGTAATCTTTAAATAAGATAAAGCATGTAAAAAGATTAAGCACAGCATTTGCCTTATATGCCCACAATGCATTTTGACTATAAAGTTGATCTAGATTATGAGCAAATAGAAATACTGCTGAGTAAAGATATCTATGTCTTTAAATTTTATTCTTCTCTAAAGACATTTATATTTAAAATATTTTTGGAAGATCAACCATCCACCTTTTCATTTATTTAGCAAACACATGTTTCCTGAGCACCCACTCAGTGATGCTCTGAGGACAGAAGTGTAATAGTCCACTTACATTCCAGGGAAGAAGGTAAATATGCAGATATAACCACCCAATTACTTCTTTAACTATAATTATAACATGCGCTGTGAAGGATAATTCTAAAGCTGCCACCAGAATATTTTATAAAGGACTGACCTAGGCTTGGTAGGGAGAGCAGGGGGCCCTCCAAGGAAGTAAGTTTGAGCAGTCACCTGATGGTGATGCTGTGATCTGCGGCCCAACAAAGGGCAGTAAGTCCACAGAAGGGAGTTATTATTGGTCTTAAATGACTCAAGAAAGTGTCCCAAATGATCCTATTTGAGCTAGGTCATGAAGGATGAATAGCATTTTCCAGGAAGAGAAAGAAAAGAAGGGTTTATGTTTTATCAAACTGTCTGTAAAGACTCAGGGTAAATATAAGAATAGGGGGCTCAGATAATACTACTTTTGTTATGAGTAGAAGGTATTAGCAAAAATTAAATTAAAGCCTATTCTTTAAAGATTTTTCTGCAGTGTTATTTATCAAGAAAAATTGGAAATAACCATAAAATTAATTGTCTAGCAGTTGTGGAAATTTAAACTAAATTAAGCCCAACAGGACTTTCTGTATAATTCTACAAATATATTAATATTATATTCTTCAAGAGCCTGCGATAACATACAAAATCTTATTTAAAATACTAATAGAAAATGGAGAGACATAAAATTGCAGTTATAGTATGAGAACAATCATATTATTTAAACCTACACATATTATTCTGAGATAGGGAAAAGGGAATAAACACAGAAAAAAAATCATATCCAATTATTTTAGAATATAGAAAATTTGGTAGGTTTTTTCTTTTTTTTTTGTTGTTTCTTTCATTTTTTTTTTTTTTTTGGAGACAAGGTCTTACTAAGAAGTTTCCTATTCCTGACGGGAGTGCAGTGCCTATTCATGTGCACAATCACAGCTCAGTACAGCCTCAAACTCCTAGCCCCCAGTGACCCTCCTGCCTCAGCCTCCTAAGTAGCTGGAACTATAGGCATGTTCCACTGCACCCAGCTTATGTATTATGTACTAAATTTTCTATTTTAAAACGTGTTATTTATTTTGTTGATAATGGAAATAAATACCCTTTGCTTTCTTTCTTTTTATAGGAAAGCTCTTCTGATCAATTTTACCTAAAAGGAAGACATTACCTGCCAATATCCTTTCCTCTGCTGATGCAAAGGCTACAAGACACCTATTATTTTTAGTTTTCTTTAGAATGAAAAAAATTATCTTTGAGGCATCACCAGTCAAACCACTCAATCTTGAAATGGCTTGTGAGATTAGCTGTATAACCAAGGAGTGGAACGCAGAGCACATAAGTTTGGACTAAAGAGGATGAATGCTCATTTTGGAGAATAGGGGAGAGAAGGAATGTTTCAGATGATCTAGGAAAAGAAAGCTCCAGGAAGGAAAGAAGATAGTAATGAAACAAAGGGATAAAAGGAAACAGAAAATTATAAGAAATAAAATCCATTCATTTGACAATCTTGGCTCAGGTTCCCCAACCCTATAAAAATTCTGCAGCCCTCCAAGCAGGTCTGGAGGTAGGTGAGTGTTGCTCTGCCTGTCTGTCTCTGTGTCTGTCTCCATCTCCTTCTGTGTGTGTGTGCAGGCACATGTGCATGTGGACACACATGTGCTCCCTCTTTGTTTACTCATAGGTAATACGTAGATAATTACTGAATTTCTTTGACAAAGAACTGGTTTGTAAGCAACAGTGTTTAGAAGTCTTTGTGCTCACAAACTTGTCTCTGGTTTGGGATAAACCCAAGCAAACTACAATGGTGCCAGTCATCAGGCAAGGTGGGAGGTCAGGCAATTGCGAACAGGAATATACCTCTCATCTGCTGCCCTTTGCCCATCTTCTGAGCCAGTGCTCCAAGTCAGGTATGGCTCGCAGTGAGGTTGACAAGATCTGCTCATAGTCAAGATCAATGAAATTCCCTAGCAGTAGGCCATCTCTCCTAGGAAGAAGTGACCCATTAGAAGAGACAGAAATGGAACCTCACCAAATGATAATTAGAAGAGGAGGCAGTTGACTCTGAGTGGCATTGCTAAGGGAGGGCAACTATGCCTCCACAGCTTCTGTGTCCATACATGCAAGAGTGCCTGATGGGGTCAGCCTCAGTAGGGAGTCAACAGTCACTTATATAGCATTATACTGATACCTACCTCTAAGGCCTGTCCCCACATCCATTTCAGAATACTTCTGTGGCCTGCAACAAGGGGCGTGCTTTCCCCTTCAGAGAGACCTCTGTGTGTGAGACTGCACATTCATGTAAGCTTCAATTCAACAAACCAAAAATCAATCCTGCCAGCACTGCACTAAGCATTGCGAAAGGGAATAAAGAGCAACATATGGCCTATGGAGCTTACAATCTATCAGAGAAGACAGTTGTATACACCAAAATATTTTTAAAGAATCTATTAGAAAAGATAGTATGTTATAATTTATTAAAAAGTATAAAGTGGTAGATATTATTTTAAAGGCATATATCAAGAGGCATGTTTGAAGCCTGTATTTCTAGAGAAGTGTCCTACTATAATGCAAATACAGTAGAACTTCCATAGCTGACTACCTCCATATAGTGACCACCTTCTTAAGTTGACCTAATTTTCATAGACTGAATATGCACCACATGTACATATCAGTACATAGGCCTGGTTCCTTATGTTGAGCACCTCCATGTGTTGACCAGTTTGTTATAGTCCCTTGGGTGGTTAACTTACAGAGATTCTACTGTATTCCTAGGGGGGGATTGTCGGGACGGGAGAAGTAATACATTTAAGACTTTGGAACATATTCTCTTTAATAAACAGGGGGTATCTTAGACAGCAGAGCATAGGCCACTGAAGAAATTTAAACCTTTTGATAACCTGTTGTGTACGGGACACTAGGTTAAGTTTTGATGGAAAGTCTATTACACGAGATGCTGTCAAAACAGCAAAGTTCAGATGAGGACTGACCTAGTGGCAATGTGAAGACAGTAACCCCTTGGAGAAAAAGAGGAAAGCACAGGGGGGAAAAGAACATTACCAAGAAAGCCACCCCAACCCCATGGTGCCTGCCTGCTTCAGAGTTTGGAGTGGTGGTTGATATTATGTACATATATCCCAAATTATATCCCAAATATATTGGCTCAGCAGATATTTCTTAAGTTCTAGGGCCCACAGATAATAGAATTTTCTGGACATTTCCCCTTGGATTTCTCACATGAATCACAGAATAAATGTGTCAAAAATGGAAAGCAACATCTTCCTACCAAATCTCCACCACCAACTCCACCCCACTCACCGTTCATTCAGTCACCCAACCCAGAACCTAGAGGTTCTCTTGCACTCCTCTCCCTCCCTCATTCCCCCTATCATGTCATTTCAAAGTCCCTCCTTCTTATCCTCAGTTCTTTTCCTTGTACCTCTCGTGCTGGCACCTTAGCTCACATTGCCAAAGGTCAGCTGAGGGGACTCCCAGGTTCCAATAGGTTCTCCCCACAGAAGCCAAAGTCACATTTCTAAAACACAAATCTCATCACGCTACTCTGTACTCGCATTTAAAGCCCTTCACTGGGCTCAGGATAATGGACGAAAACCACGGCTCACAAAGTTCTTCAGAAATCCCTTGGGGGGCAGAGCATGATGGCGGACAGGACGGACGTGTAGCCCACCTCTCCCAAGCCATCGGGTGAGAGAAAAGGGGGTCTGGACCTTCCCTGTGTGTGGATTATTAGTGTGGACAGACAGCTTGAGACGGTCAGCGAATTGGCAGATTGCTATATATGAGGGGTAATTTAAAACCACAGACTCTGTTGTAGAGATTCTTCCCTGCTTGGCCATGCTGCCCAGCAGCCCCCTCCCTAATGGAGGACAGCAGCTTGCAAATGCTGACAAAACCCAATTGACGAATATTTCTTCCTGAACTGAGGGAGGCATCCGAAAGGAGAGCCACTCAAAACCGTGGGTAGCTGGGCAACCTGTTGGACAATTGAAAAGAAGGGATCCTGCCCGGGAAACAGACATTTTCTGTTTCCTTCCCCCAGACCAGGAGCCAAAGCATTCCTGGGGGAGAATGTTGGAGGAGGCTGACAGTTCAGGCTGCCCAGCGAACTGGCAAGTCCTGATTCAAAAGAGAAACTCTGAAACATAAAACTCAGAATAAGGTCCCTGAGTGCTCTAGCTGCAGGAGCCGGCTACAGCCACTTCAGCCTCAGACCTGCCATCAACCACAGGAATCCAGCAGCACACTCCCCCACAGCCTATTGCAGTCACCAGTTTGCAGGAGAACCTGGGAGCAGAGTGAAAAGATTTAAAAAGCATGGACTCCTGCACTGAGTGGGAAGGTTGGTTGCGAGTGCTGTCTGGAGCAGAACAGCCGAGGCTACACAATACTTAGGTGACAAACTTTTACAGAAACTCCAAAATGGCAATTGACCTTGGAAGGTGGTTACCATGGTAACAGTATAAACTGAGAATCAGGTATGAGCCTGGGAACTACACACAGTGCCACCTGGTGTCCAGAAAGTATATTGCAGTATAAATATATTCCTACGAAAGTTGATCCCTACATCATACATATAGATGTATATATATATATAGATGTATATAGATGTATATATATATATAGATGTATATATATATGGATGTATATATATATGTATATATATATGTATATATATGTATATATATATATGTATATATATGTATATATATATGTATATATATATATACATATATACATATTTCTACATACAAGAATAATATTTTTGTAGTTGGTGCCTTTTTGTCATTGTTGTTGTTCTGTTTTTCCTCACCATTTTCTTGGAGGAGCTTTTGTTAATTTTTTTATTTTTACTTTTTATATAGATATATTTTTTATTTCTATTTTTTCTAATTTTAATTTCTCCTTACTTCTCTTTTAACTTTTCTACAAACACCACTTTTCTCTCTCTCTTTTTTTTCAATTATTTTATGATTATTACTATTTTTATTGCACTTGTTTTTATGTTGCTGTTGTCATGGGTGTTGTCTGTATGTCTATGTGTCTCTGTCTGTTTCTGTATCTATGGGCTCGTGTGTCTGGTAGCCTTTGCATCTGTTTATTTGCTCATTTTCTCTCAATAAACTTGGTATTATGACCTGCAACTCTGAGCTCCCAGCACTCCCCTCCACTCTCACTCTGAGGTCTGCAGGCCTGCCCCCAGGAGTCCAGATTCTTGGGTGATTTCTCAAGAGGTGCAGACAGGACATGAACTGTAGCTGGACAGTGCTGATTCTGCAGCACAGGAGGGAGGAGACACAAAAGTTGGCTAAGAGAGAATCATGCCAGAGTGGCAGTGCCTCGAGCAGCAGCCGTCTTTAGCAATAATAAGGCCCACCCCCAGATATCCCATAGCCACTCCTCTTGTCTCCCTGGGCAACCAGATGAGGCCAGGCATCTTCACAGATAGCAACCACCATGGAACAGACCTGGAACTGAAACACAGGCTCCGTGAGTAAAGGGTTTGCCTGAGGCAGTACTGGCCTGGGTAAAATGTGGGGACTAGAAAATGCACCTGCAGAGCTGAGAAAATCCCAGGGTGGGCCTGATCCAGAGGACCACTTTACTGAGCCTAAGATGCACCTGGCCCTCAGGGGATCATCAGCCTATAGACAAAGAAGGCCAAGAGGCTACAGTTGACAACTAATCATGCTGCGAATATAAACCTGCAGGAGTAAAGACAGGACCTAAGGCACAAGTTCTGGGAACTCAAATCAGCCTCTCTTCTGCAGAGAAATTTAGCAGGGTCAGAAACAAACTCCCACAGGTTGTTCCATTCAGCCAGTAACATAAGCTAAGAGAGGGGCTGGAACTGAGTGAACACCCCCATCCTCCATCAAGTACCCAAGGTTGACAGGCCTCACCACTCCCTGCTGAGTAGAGACAGAGAGCAGCAGCCTGGACGAGCAGATACAGACCTTCCTGTGATTTAGGCAGGTGAAAACCTCTGGAGTATCTACTCACTGCAGACAACTGACTGGGTCACAGCCCTGCGGAACTAGCAGCAATTGAGTGTGACAAAGCAGCAAGGTGGGGAAGGAGGCATCAACCTTCCCAGGCTGATCTATTTGCTGGGTGGCTCCTCCTGACTCCATGCAGCACTGGAGCAAGCCTCATTAGAGTAGTCACCAGACCCCTATGATCCAGTTCCCAGAGACCTCTTAAATTCTCCCACCCGAGACAAGTGCTGACTGAGACAATTGATGTAGACCTTTTGAACTGAGCCAATAGCCTGAGGACTATTCAGGTGGTGCCCTGGGTGTGTGGTTGTAGGAAGGTTTGATTTTCTATTTCCAATTGTTGCCTGGTGGGTGGGGTGACTTAATTACTGGTATTTCTCCACAGCTGAGACTTCAACCAAGAGTAACTGTTTCAGTAGGGTTGAACAGATACCAGTTGAAAACAAGTGAACCACTTAGCCCCACAACACCAAAAAGGGCCCAAGTTTCTAAGGCCACAGCACTGTATGGGTCCTCGACAAATCTCCAGGAGAAAAATCAAAGGGAGTAAAACAATCATGGGGAGGAATGAGCATAAAACCCTGGTAACATGAATAACCAGAATAGATTAAACCCTCCAAGGAAAGATATGGCAGATCTAATTGAAGATCCCATTCACAAACAACTGGCTGAGATGTCAGAAATCGAATTCAGAATTTGGATGGCAAACAAGATTAACAAAATGGAATTAGGAATTCAAGGAGAAATTCAAAAGTTGTATAAAGAATTTAACAAATTAAAGACAAAACCACTAAGGACTTAGACACACTGAAGCAAAAATTTGCAGCCCTCATAGATCTGAAAAATACAGTAGAATCCCTCAGTAACAGAGTGGAGCAAGCAGAAAAAAGGATCTCTGACATTGAAGACAAAGCCTTTGAACGCTCCCAAACTCTCAAAGAGGAAGAGAAATGGAGAGAAAAAATGGATCATTCTCTCAGAGAACTCTGGGATAATTCAAAGAAGGCCAATATTTGAATAACTGGAATTCCTGAAACTGATGAGGTCACCTCGCTGGGTACAGAGGCCCTTCTGCATGAAATTATAAAAGAGAATTTTGAAGACATGTCTAGAGATTGTGAAATTCAGATAGCAGACAGCTATCTCCCCAGCATGACTCAATCCCAATAAGACATCCCCCAGGCATATCATAATTAACTTCACTAAAGTTAATATGAAGGAGAAAATTCTCAAAGCTGCCAGGAGAAAGAAAGCCATTATGTACAAAGGGAAGAATATTAGAATGACTGCAGATCTCTCTGCTGAAACTTTTCAAGCCAAAAGAGGGTGGTCATCAACTTTTAACCTCCTAAAGCAAAATAACTTTCACCCTGGATCTTGTTTCCAGCTAAACTGAGTTTCATTTATGATGGAGAAATTAAATACTTTAATGACATTCATATGTTGAAGAAATTTGCCATAACCAAACAAGCTCTTCAGGATATTCTCAGAACTATCCTCCATAATGACCAACCCAATCCTATACCACATAAGTAAACTCACTCAGAAACTTTGGATCAAACTCCAACTTCCACACTGGTGAAAGGATTAAAAATGTCCACTGGACTTTTGAAAAACTCGATACCCCAAATTTCACCAGACTTATCAATATTCTCCATTAATATCAATGGATTAAACTGTCATCTAAAGAGGCAGAGGTTAGATGACTGGATACAAAAACTCAGGCCTGAGATTTGTTGCATACAAGAGTCACATCTTAACTTAAAAGACAAATACAGACTCAGGGTAAAAGGATGGTCATCCATATTTCGGGCAAATGGTAATCAGAAAAAAGCAGGTGTCTCAATTTTATTTGCAGATACTATACACTTTAAACAAACAAAGTAAAAAAGAACAAGAATGGTCACTTCATATTTGTTAAGGGTAATACTCAATATGATGAGATTTCAATTATTAATATCTATGCACCCAACTAGAATGCACCTCAATTTATAAGAGAAACTCTAACAGACATGAGCAACTTGATTTCCTCCAGCTCCATAATAGTCAGAGATTTCAACACTCCTTTGGCAGTGTTGGAGCAATCCTCCAACAAGAAGCTGAGCAAAGAAATTTTAGATTTAAACCTAACTATCCAGCATTTGGATTTAGCAGACATCTACAGAACATTTCAACCCAACAAAACAGAATACACATACTTTTCATCAGCCCACAAAACTTACTCCAAAATCGATCACATCTTAGGACACGAGTCTAACCTCAGTAAATTTAAAGAAATAGAAATTATTCCTTGCATCTTCTTGGACCACCATGGAATAAAACTTGAGCTGAGTAACAACAGGAATCTGCATACTCACACAAAAACATGGAAGTTAAATAACCTTATGCTGAATGATAGCTGGGTCAGAGACGAGATTAAGAAAGAAATTGCCAATTTTTTGGAACACAATGACAATGAAGACACGAACTATCAGAACCTCTGGGACACTGCAAAGGCAGTTCTAAGAGGGAAATTTATAGAACTGCAAGCCTTCCCCAAGAGAACGGAAAGAGAGGAAGTTAACAACTTAATGGGACATCTCAAGCAACTGGAAAAGGTAGAACATTTCAACCCTAAACCCAGTAGAAGAAAAGACATAACCAAAATTAGAGCAGAATTAAATGAATTTGAAAACAAAAAAATACTACAAAAGATCAATAAATCAGAAAGCTAGTTTTTTGAGAAGGTCAATAAAATACATACACCTTCAGCCAACCTAATCAGGAAAAAAGAGTAAAATCTCTAATCTCATCAATCAGAAATGACAAAGACGAAATAACAACAGACTCCTGAGAAATCCAAAAAATCCTTAATGAATCTTACAAGAAACTTTATTCTCAGAAATATGAAAATCTGAAGGAAATTGACCAATACTTGGAAGTACGTCACCTTCCAAGACTTAGCCAGAATCAAGTGGAAATGTTGAACAGGCCCATATCAAGTTTGGAAATAGTATCAACGATACAAAACCTCCCTAAAAAGAAACGCCCGGGACCAGATGGTTTCACATCAGAATTCTACCAAACCTTGGGCGGTGCTTGTGGCTCAACGGAGTAGGGCGCCAGCCCCATATACCAGAGGTGGAGGGTTCAAACCCGGCCCCAGCCAAAAACTACAAAAAACAAAACAAAAACCCACACCCACAAACAAAAAAAAAAAAAAAAAAAAAACAACAGAATTCTACCAACCCTTTAAAGAGGAATTAGTACCTATAATACTCAACCTGTTCCAAAAGGTAGAAAAAGGAAGCTACCCAACACATTCTATGAAGCAAACATCACCTTTATGCCCAAACCAGAAAGAGACCCAACAAGAAAAGAAGATTATAGACCAATATCACTAATGAATATAGATGCAAAAATATTCAACAAGATCCTAACAAACAAAATCCAGCAACACATCAAACAAATTATACGTCATAACCAAGTTGCTTTTATCCCAGGGTCTCAAGGCTGGTTCAATATATGTAATTCTATAAGTGTAATTTAGCACATAAACAAATTAAAAAACAAAGACCATATGATTCTCTCAATTG
>CAUYPK010010227.1:0-16227 GCA_963574355.1 Loris lydekkerianus
CACCTGTAGTCCCAGCTACTTAGGAGGATATGGAAAGATAATTGCTTATTTCCAAGAGTTTGAGGTTGCTTTGAGCTGTGACGCCATTGCACTCTACTGAGGGCAACATAGAATCTGTCTAAAAAAAAAAAAAAAAAAAAAAAAGATTGTTTCATCTATTCTCAGTTGTTTTTTTTTTTTTTTTTTTTGAGACAGAGCCTCAAGCTGTTGCCCTGGGTAGAGTGCAGTGACATCACAGCTCACAGCAACTCCAACTCCTGGGCTCAAGTGATTCTTCTGCTTCTGCCTCCCAAGTAGCTGGGACTACAGGTGCCTGCCATAATGCCCAGCTATTTTTCTTTGTTTTGTTTTGTTTTTGGTTGCAGCTGTCATTGTTTGGTGGGTCTGGACTGGATTTGAGCCCTCCAGCTTAGGTGTGGCTGGCGCCTTGGCTGCTTGAGCCATAGGCGCTGAGCCTATTCTCAGTTCTTCACAATTCTTTATTTTAATATCAGAATTTCCATTTTTGCAAAAGCAGTTAGGATTTTGATGAACATGGCATTGATCCTGTACATTGTTTTGGAGAAGTATTTCTATCTTAACAATATTAATCTTCCAATTCATAAGCACAGAATGTCTTTTTATTTGTTTATTTTTTGAAAAAGAGTCTTGCTCAGTTGCCCAGGCTGGAGTGTGGTGGTACAATCATAGCTCACTCTAACTTCCAACTCCTAGGTGCAAATGATCCTCCTTCCTCAGCCTCCTGAGTCATCAGGACTACAGGAACACTCTCTGGCATGCCCAGTTTTTTTTTTTTTTTTTTTTTTTAGTAGATATAGGATCTTGCTGGGTTGCCCAGGCTGGTCTCAAACTCTTGGCCTGGGGCAGTCCTCTCATCTTGGCCTTCCCAAGTGCTAAGACTACAGGTGTGAGCCACCTTGCTTGGGTCTTTTCCTTTATTTATATTTTTAATCTCTTTCATCAGTGTTTTGAAGAGTTCAGTGTACATGTCTTGCACCTCCTTTGTTAAATTTATCCCTAGGTATTTTAGTCTTCTTGATGCTATTAATTTCCTTTTTGAATTATTCATTGCTAATATCTAGAACTACAACTAATTGTTTTTTGTTGATTTTGTCTTATATTAGCTATTATAGGTTTTAGCTTTGGGGGGATTCTTTAGGATTTTCTATGTACAATATAAGAACAATGGTCCTCAGACTTACTGGCAGCAGGGACTGGTTTCTTTTTTTTTTTTTTTTTTTTTTGGTGGTGATAGAAGTGATGGGGAGCAGCCATAAATACAGATAAAGCTTTGCTGGCCTAATCCTCAC
Source organism: Loris lydekkerianus (assembly GCA_963574355.1). NCBI lineage: Eukaryota > Metazoa > Chordata > Mammalia > Primates > Lorisidae > Loris > Loris lydekkerianus. Next base: position 1,311 of record CAUYPK010010227.1, read on the forward strand.
CTCCTGAATTCTTAGAAATGGAATTACCTGATCAAAAGATATACACATTTTAATTATTAATGGGATTTACCAGGTTGCCTTATAAACATAATAGCTATTATAGTTTACAGTCCATCCACAGAGGTTTGAACTGTCCTGTTGTCCATTGTTAAAGAGGACACAGGGAATCCTGTGTAAGGATTTTAATTTTTGTAAGTCAGGTAAAAATATCTGATTATTAAGTATTTTTTTAGTTTTTAGTTAGGTTGAGCATGTTTTCATACTTTGGTTTCTTCTGTTACTTATTTGTTCATATCATTGACTAGTTGTTTTTTTTTTGTAGTTGTCATTGCTGTTTAGCAGGCCCTGGCCAGGTTTGAACCTGCCGGCCCTGGCGTATGTGGTTGGTGCCCTAACTGCTGAGCTATGGGAGCCAAGCCCATTGACTAGTTTTTATATTTGACATTTTAGTTTTTATTATAGTAATACATATAGTTTTAAAAGAGAAATAGTTCTATAAGGCTTAAAAAGCCAAACACAACACTGTTCTGTCCAACCCTGTCAATCACTGATTCTTCTGTGGCAGTCACTTTTAACTTTTTTAGTTCTGTGATTCTGATGCCCTTTATCTTCCCATAGAAGTTTGTCCTGTGGAAAAGACCTCTTTTTTTTTTTTTTTTTTGAGACAGAGTCCCACTGTGTTGCCCTCAGTAGAGTGCCGTGGTGTCACAGCTCACAGCTCACTCTTGGGCTTAAGCGATTCTTTTGCCTCAGCCTCCTAAGTTGCTGGGACTACTTAGGAGTGCCTGCCACAACGCTCAGTTATTTTTTTGTTGTAGTTGTCATTGTTGTTTAGTAGGCCTGGGCTGGGTTTGAGCCCACCACCTCTGGTGTATGTGGCCAGTGCCCTAACTGCTGAGCTATGAGCGCTGAGCCAAGACCTTTGTATTTTTAAATGACATTTGTAGGCCAGGTGTGGTAGCTCATACCTATAATGCCAGCACTTTGGGAGGCTAAGGTGAGAGGATTGCCTGAAGCCAGGGGTTTGTGACCAGCCTGAGCAATGTAGTGAGACTATTTTTTTTTTTTTTTTTTTGAGAGCTGTTGCCCTGGATAGAGTGCTGTGGCGTCACTGCTCACAAACTCTCAAGCTCAAGCGATCCTCTTGTCTCAGCCTCCCGAGTAGCTGGGACTATAGGCGCCTGCTACAAGGCCCGGCTATTTTTTGGTTATAGTTGTTCTTTGGCGGGCCCAGGCTAGAGTTGAACCCGCCAGCTCCTGTGTACGTGTCTGGTGCTTTAGCTGCTTGAGCTACAGGTGCCAAAAGACAGCAACTTCATTAGAAAAGGAGGCAAAACGTGATCAGTTTACCAAAGAGGAAACCCAGAAGGCCATTAAGCATGAAAAGAGATGTTCAGAGTCATTAGTAACTAGAGAATTATACACTAAAACAATGAAATGTTACTTTACATCTACTAGGTTGGCAAGACCCAGAAAGTTGAATAGTGCCATGTGTTGGCAAGGATCAGAGGCTGTAGGACTCACTCTTTGTGTACTCTTTTATGGGTACGAAGATTGGTGCAGGCATTGTGGGTAGCAGCATGGCACTGCTCAGTCAAGCAGAATATACATATGCCTTGTAACACATCTTAAGGGGACCATATGAGAGAGTGTTTATTTAAATGTTAATTGTGGTAGTTAAGGAGTTGAAGGCAATCTGTATATCTGTCTCTGAAAGGGTATATATGTAAAATGAGGTAGATGCATATTATGAAATTTTTTTACAGTTAATAGTAACATATTAAGTATACCTATGGAAATTTGGGTGGATTTTAAAAGCATAGTACTGAGTGGAAGTAGGAAGAAGCAGAAAGATATATAACACAGTGCCAATTAATAAATTGAAAATATATACACGGAAAGTAATAGTTTGCAAGGTACAAACAAAAATATATGTATTGACACATTAGAGTGTCTATGGGGCGAGTAATTAAAGAGTCAGAACAATTCTCCAGAGAATATTGTCTGAAAGAGAGGCACTGGGATTGTTGTTGAGTAGCAGAAACATGAACTAATTGAGACTAGCCTTTAGAGCTTTCAAAAAATTGCTTCTTTTGGCATGCTAAGACATTATGGAATTAATTGATAAGGCTCATTTTATCTCAAATTGAATGAAAATTTTTGTTTTCCACCAGTGCAGGTTGGTGGCCCAGCCTCTCAGTGGGAACCCATGACCACCAAGTGGAAAAACACTTGCTCTGTTCTCCCTAGACCAAGGTTTCTCAACAAGGAACTATTGATATTTTGAGTCTGATAATTCTTTTTTTTTTTTTTTTAAATGGAGCTGTTTTATGCATTGCAGGTGTTTAATAGCTTCCTTGGTTTCTATCCACTAGATGCTAGTAATACCCTTCCCCCAGTCTTGGCAACCAAACATTTCTTCAGACATTGCCAAATGTTTCCTGGGGAACAAAATCTCCCCTGATGAGAAATGCTGTCCTAAACTCTAGGACCTAGAACAGCATAGATTTTGCCAGCTATGAGACTATTTGCAGTTACGCCAGTTCACTGAGAAACATCCAACTTCTCTCTGTAGCTTCAAGTTCAGCCTTCGCATTAAAAAAAAGAGAAATTCAGTCTAAATTAACTGTTATGTAGAGCAAGAGATCCTTCTGTGTTATATCTAAATTTTAGATACTGTTTTTTACATTCCAGCAATAACAATAATACCTTAAATTGCTTATAGTTTAAATTTGTTGATGATTTAAAAAAAATTCTTTTCTCATCTGCTATCTTATTGAACTTCATGATAGCTCTATAAGAGAGTCAGGATAGGGATTTATCTCCATTTTTAGATTAGTAAACCAAAGTGCAGAATCCTGAAGTGAATTTCTGGGAGTACATGACCATTAAATTGGAGTGTTGGACCTAAAACTAAAATCTGATTTTGGTTAAGTGCTTTTCCATAGGTTTCTCCCAAAAGCTTCAGGAAATTTTTGTCAATTTCTGTCATAGTCCTGTCTGTTTTTAACTCCGCTAACTTTCCTTCTTTAATGACTTTTGCCCAAGTCCTTTCATTGGATCTCAGGTACTTTCATAAACACTCCTTTACTTTCTACATCGTCTTGCCTCCCCAGCCTTTCTAGGGCTTCCCACACACTCAGTGAATGGTAGTGGGACAACTTGGGAGACAGATCCGGATTGGAAACCTAGCCCAGGTCAGATTTGCTTTTTAGCTTATCTGTAGCTCAGTTTTCATCATCTATTTAGACAGTTTAATATTACTTTTTAGCTCCCTAAGGGATGTTAGGGGAAGGAGTAAGTTTATGCCTGGAAAAGTATCTATGCTATTTTTAAAGATCTCCAAGGAGAAGCTTTCATCATCTTTGCTACCAAATATAGACCTCTGCCTCCTAAACTACTGTTCCCTCCTGGAACAGATCAGTTGCAAAATCTACCTAGAAATCTTTAAAGTGCTATAGAGTTTTCTCAGACCAAGATATTAAGAAGATTACTAGAATGTGGCTAGAGAATTCTGAGGGTAAGAAGTCGTAATTTACTTTCTGTGAGAAAGAAAAACTTTTATCCAAAAAAAAAAAAAAAGAAAAGAAAAGAAAGAACTTTTATCCTCAGAATATAATAAAAACTTCTAGCTGTGGAATATGAGGCATAACAATTAAATTCACGAACTTGTCATCATGGTTAGGTTTCATAATCTTGGTATATCAGTATCTCACAGCTGTGTTGGTGTCAACATGTGGCCATGTCTTGCAGAGTAGTGTTCATTATTATTGTGTGTTTTTGTGTGCCATCATGAGAATATTGGAGCTTGAATTAGAGCTACAAACAAACGTTAAATTTCTTGTTAAACTTGGCAGGAGTAGAAGTGAAATCAGGGACATGTTAGTCCAAGTTTATGGGGATAATGCCATGAAGAAAATAGCAGTGTATAATGGATTAAATGTTTTTCTGGTGGGACGCCTGTGGTTCAGTGAGTAGGGCGCTGGCCCCATATACCGAGGGTGGCGGGATTGAACCCGGCCCCACCCAAACTACAACAACAACTACAACAACAAAATAGCCAGGCATTGTGGCAGAGGCCTGTAGTCCCAGCTACTCAGGAGACTGAGGCAAGAGAATCACCTAAGCCCAAGAGCTGGAGGTTGCTGTGAGCTGTGATGTCACAGCTCTATAGAGGGCAACAAAATGAGACTCTTGTCTCTTAAAAAAAAAACAGAAAAGAAAGAAAAGAAATGTTTTTCTGAGGGGAGAGAAAGCCTCACTGATGAAGAGAAGTTAGGATGACCGGTAATGACTGGAACTGACAAAAACATTGCAGAAATTCTTCCAATTGTGCATCAAAATTGCCGGCTGGTTATGAGAACCATAGCAGATCAAGTAAACATTGATAGAGAAACAGGAAAGTCTTAACTGAAAATCTTGGCATGAGAAAAGTTTGTGCAAAATGGTCCTGAAGGAGCTCACTGATGAACAAAGGCGAAGGAGAGTTGAAGTTTGCCAAGATCTTTTGGAGAGGCAAGATGATGTGTTATCACTAGTGGTGAAACATAGGTAGTTTTACCACCAATACAACCCTGAAATAAAGTGTCAAAGTACACAATGGAAGTCAGCCAATTCTCCACAACCAAAAAAGTTCTGAGTCTAAATCGAGTCAAAATGAAGTTCTTAATCCTTTTTGATATCAGAGGGAATATTCATTATGAATTTTACCAATTAGACAGTTAACCAAGTTTACTATTTGGAAGTGCTGAAATGGCTGCATGATGAAGTTAGACAAAAATGACCTGAACTTTTCATTAGCAACTCACACTGTTCTTACATCATGACAATGCCCTAGCTTTCATAGCACTGTGAGGGCATTTTTAGCCAATAAACAAATAGTTATATTGGAATACCCTCCCAACACACCTTTTTATCTGGCCTCCAACAACATTTTTCTTTACCTGAAGATAAAGGAAATATTGAAAGGAAGACATTTGATAACATTCAGGACATCAGGGATAATATGATGACAGTTCTGATGGCCATTTCAGAAAGAATTTCAAAATTGCTTTAAAGGGTAGACTAGGTGCTGATGTCAGTGCATAGCTTCTCAAGGGGAGTACTTTGAAGTGACTGTAGTGATATTCAGCAGTGAGGGATGTAGTACTTTTTCTTGGTTGAGGTTACCAACTTAATTTCAGACCTTGTATGGATTAGCCACCTCTGAGCTTTCCTACCTCTTTAGGGTCATTTCTCACCCCTGCCTCAAATACATACCTTTATCCCCCTAGACCTGCTAAATCATCAAGACAGATCAAAGGGGGCGGTGCCTGTGGCTCAGTGAGTAGGGCGCCGGCCCCATATGCCGAGGGTGGCGGGTTCAAACCCAGCCCCGGCCAAACTGCAACAAATAAATAGCCGGGCGTTGTGGCGGGCACCTGTAGTCCCAGCTACTCGGGAGGCTGAGGCAAGAGAATCGCTTAAGCCCAGGAGCTGGAGGTTGCTGTGAGCTGTGTGATGCCATGGTCCTCTACCAAAGGGCCATAAAGTGAGACTCTGTCTCTATTTCAAAAAAAAAAAAAAAAAAAGACAGATCAAAGGATGCTTCCTTCAGGAAGCCTTCCTTCATTTTTCCACTTTTAGTGAAGCTCTTCTTCTCTGTACTTACTTGGCCACTAGGGCTTACTTCATTATAACACTCATACTGAATTGTAGGTATTTGTTTCTCCTCTGTGGACTTAAGTTCCTAAGGAAAGTTAGTTTTTTTATCTCTGAATTCTCCAGTCCTTAGCATGATGTCAAGTAAACACTCAGTGTTTGTTAAATGACTATTTGACTGACTCTTTTGCTTAGAGAGGAGATAACTTGGGAAAAGCATAGTTCTAGGTATTAGAAGAGTAGGCATAACAAACAGGGAGAAGGCTTGGAGCCTGTAGCTCAGCGGCTAGGGTGCCAGCCACATACATCAGAGCTGGCGGGTACGAACCCAGTCTGGGCCTGCCGAACAACAATGACAACTACAACCAAAAAAGCTGAGCGTTGTGGTAGGCGCCTGTAGTCCCAGCTACTCGGGAGGCTAAGGCAAGAGAATCGCTTAACCTCCAAGAGTTTGAGGTTGCTGTGAGCTGTGACACCCTGGCACTCTACCAAGGGTGACATTGTGAGACTCTTGTCTCAAAAAAAAGAAAAGAAACAGGGAGAAAATTTACTCTTTACTCTCTCTGAAAAGTAAGACTTGGACCCAGAGGCAGAAGGGACACAAAGGCAGATTTTTCAGGTCAAATCAAGGAAGAACTATCTTGCAAATATATTTTACTTTTTTCTTCTTTTAGCAAATATATTATCAACTGTGTGGCCTGTCTCATATTTAATGCATAGGGTCTTACCAGTCATAGAAGCTACACTGGGCATGTCTGCCAGTTGGCCCTCTGTACAACTCTTCAGATAAGTGAAGGCAATAAGCCAGGCCCTCTTGTAGTCTTCTCCAGCCCCACATCCAGTACTTTCAGCTGTTCCTTATGTGATTTTGTTTCCAGACCTTTCAATCCTGACTGCTCTCTTAATGGCCATGTTCACATGGGTCATTACAAAAGTTTTGATATATACAAGAATCAAGAAATGTAAAATCTGCAGGTACAGAAACAAATGGAGCCCTCCCAGCAACACTGATAAGCTGATCATGTTGAAACTTGCATGGGTAAATCAGAAAGGATGCTCTCAACTGCATTTCTTGGAAATGAAATAATGAACCAGTCTGTCTCAAAACTTTCCTGGTGACCTACATATTTGTCACTGTTTGTACAGTGTGATCCCAAGGCCTGATTCCAGTGCCCTAGGATGCTAGGTCAGAGCAGAGAACAGTAGAGATGCTGCTTCTTTCATTCTCGGTGTATTCCTAGTTAAACAGTTTAGGGTGTTTTTGGCTCTTTTGGCAACAGCACTGCTGGCATATAGCTATCAATCTCTTACTTAATTCTATCGTTTGGACTTGTAGTGTTCATTTCATCCACAGCATTCTTTTTTTAGCTAAGTGGCAGGTGATCCCTATCCCACAACATGGGGAGAAGCAGAGGTGATAAGATGAGGATCCAAGAAGTAAAAAGTGTCACTCACATATGTTTAGGCTAGGAAGGCAGCTAACATCTAGGGAAGGATGAATCTGACTGTTTTCATGAATTCTAGTTCCTCTTAGATAAAAGAAATCTTGTCTACCTTCACATGGATTAGAAGTAATTGTCAGGTGTAGATTTTATTTCTACTAACACACCTTCCAGTGATGGCCAGCTCTCAACTAAAAGGCAGTCTATCTAAATATAAACTAATTCTTAACTGTTAGCATCTAACATCATCATCTCAATTGTTTTGGCCTTGTGGAGAGATAAGTGAGACATTATTATTCTATTATCTGCCAGATTCAGTAAGTGTTTGCTAAATTAATCAATGAGTCAGTTTCAGGTTAGTTTTCAACTTCATATTTTTAGATTCAGGGAAAAAAGGATGAATGGCTTTTGTGATCCCCTTTCACCTAGCCAAATTCAAGCCTCTTTTAGCCATCTAGAGTTCTCCCTTTTCCAGGAAATTTTTCTGATAGCTCCTGTTCACACTTGTATATTTTTCCTCTCAAATCTCATGTCAGTACTTGATGTTTTGCATGGCTGTCTAATTCATGTGTTTTTGTTTTTTGTTTTTTTTTTTCTGAGACAGAGTCTCACTATGTCACCCTTGGTAGAGTGCCTTGGTGTCACAGCTCACAGCAACCTCCAGCTCTTGGGCTTAAGCGATTCTTTTGCCTCAGCCTCCCAGGTAGCTGGGACTACAGGTGCCACCACAATGCTTTGCTATTTTTTTGTTGTAGTTGTCGTTGTTGGCAGGCCCGGGCTGGGTTCGAACCTGCCAGTATGTAGCTGGCACCCTAGCCACTGAATTACAGGCACGGAGCCTAATTTATATGTTTATGTCTTGTTACTCCAGTCCTAAAAGAGACACTAGGGCCAGTGCCTCCCATTATTTCATGCATTCTGTACAAGTGTTTAAATAAGCTATTGAACCAAATGTGCCTACATAAGGTTGCCACAAGATGGCACTAGGGCCTCAGCCATTTTTCTGAGAATCAAACTTCAGCCATTTATTGTCATTAAAAATGCCTTTAATGAAGAAATTAAGCAAAATGCAAGTAAATACTACAGTAGGAAATTCAAGAGCAAACCAAATAAAGAAATCAACCAGGTAGCTTACCCTTTTTTTACCTGGTAGACTAGTCTGTTCACTTGTCCCTCTGTTCTTTTCCCTTGTTAAGCACTGGATTCTCACCCCAGCAGCTGCTATCTAGGCTTAACAGAATCTAGCTTTTAAGCCTTCCTAATTGAAAGTGCCTAGATACCTGAAAGTGGCCTCATATCTTTGGTTTGTGTTTCTAGATAATATATTTTTCCTAGAAAGAATAAATTAAACATTATTAAAAAATTGCTATAATCCCACCACTTTTAGTATGTTGATTATTTTGGTTGCCACATTCTGGTCTTGTATGTGTGATTTGTATGTGTGACTTTATTCATTTTTGATCATGTGAAGCCATAATAGCTCTTATTTACTGACCATTTATTATGAATGGTACAGTATACTTGTTTTATATACGTTACTTCCATTTAATATAAAAGCTATTATGTCAAATGCTTGTATTTATTACATTACTTATAGTGTTCTCAGTGCTTTACATGCATTAATTCACTTAACCCAAACAACCTTATGAGACCAGATACTGTTAACCCCTTTTTTACAGTTTAGAGAACTGAGAACTGAGGCTCATTAGGGTTAAGTGACTTAGATAAGGTAACACAGTAAATGGTTGTGCTGGGATTCATATTTAAAATTCTTTAATTCTAAAATCTCTGAATTTCTTTACTATATCATTCCACTTTGTTCATTCTTCTTTTGTTTTTAGAATTTTTTTTTTTTGGAGACAGAATCTTTACTCTGTCACCTTCAGTAGAGTGCTGTGGCATCATAGCTCACAGCAACCTCAAACTCTTGGGCACAAGCAATCCTCTTGTCTCAGCCTCCCAAGTAGCTGGGACACCCAGCTAATTTTAGAAATGGGATCTTGCTCTGGCTCAGGCTGGTCTCGAACTCCTGAGCTCAGACAGTCCACCTACCCGAACTCCTGAGCTCAGGCAGTCCAGCCTTCCAGAATGCTAGGATTACAGGTGTGAGCCACCACACATGGCCTGTTCATCCTTTAATGATTTCTATTTATACATCTAGAAACGGTCTGAAAGTTAATAAAATCATTAAAATAAGGGTTTGATTTAGATCTTTTTCCTGCTAGACTGTAGCTCCTGGAGGACCAGGACTAGAGATCATGTTTATTTCTGCATTCCTCTTCCCATTAAATGCGGAAAAAAATACTTTATTGATAAATGAGGGAGTGATGAATGTTGCCTCCACTCTCCCAGGAGCTCTGAGGTACAGGACTGGTTGACAGAACTTTAGCCTGTTAGAACTTGAAGGAATTTAAGAAATCAAGCCAGACCTTTCATTCAAGAAGAAAGGGCCTCCTTGGAGTGACCTAGTGAGTTGGAGGCAGAACAGAACTAGAACTCAGGTCTGCTGGTTTCCATTGGGCCATCTAGTTTCAAAGAACCTAATCCTGTCTCTAAATACCTCTTTCTTCCTCTCTTCTCTTTTTCTCTTTCTCCTTGTGTATGTATGCTTGCATATGTGTGTGTGCACTCTGTCCCTCTTTCTGTGTGACTTGAGTAGCTTTTTCACCCTAAAGTTTCAACCCTGAAAGTTATAAAATGAAGATTTTTTATCCCTTTTATACCGATGTGCACACTTTCTCCTGATTGTGTCTTTATCCAGGTCAGAATAGAAACCAGGGTCTCTGTCCTAATATCACCCAAAATGTACAGAGTTGTAGCTGATGTATAGAAAATTACCTGGACCTCAGATTCCTCCTCAGAACATGCTTTTGATGGCTGGTGGGGACTGGGAAAGTGGCCGTTAGAGCAGGTTCGTTGTTTTTGTGCAACAGCCAGGGTTTTTGAAAAGCTGGAAGGAGACCAGGAATTTCTGTTCTTTCTCAGAAAGGACAAATGTGACCAGACTATGTGATTTAATTTCTCCTGTAGTCCATGGACCTATTTTGTAAAATAGTCTGTTAAAGCAAGCAATGTGAAGACCAAGGACCCTCCTGACCTTCTATACGTACCTAATCTCCTTCTCTTTTAGTATCATTATTCAGGTTGCCTCATCCCCTAATTTAAATAAATCTGCAGTTGTTTATTGTCATATCTTTTCCTGATCTCCCAGTGTCACCTAAAATAGCATTATTTGGGTAGCCTTAGACATCCTGGTGCTTCCACACTTCTTATGTAAATCCAGACCATTTTAAATCCCTCATTTAGAGGGTCAGTTGTGGGTTCCTATGCAGTAGCATTGGTTTTGAGGCTTCATGTTTTGCTGGCTAGCAGCCAGCATCCTTGGGCACACAGATTGGGAACCTCTACAGCAAAGTGGCTCTTCTTACCATTCTTAATTCTCCTCTCACTGTTTCACTTTTTTATCTGTAAAATAAAGTCCTGAAAAACTGGGACTTTTTCTTGTTATACAGCAGTGTGTAAGAGAATGGTAGCTAAAGACATCTAAACACTAAAAAGAAGCTGTAAGCCGCACTTTCTATTATGGTAGCCACCTATTACATGTGGTTATTAACCACTTGAAATGAAATGTGGTCTGCTGTAAATATAAAATACACTTAAAATTTCAATGCCTTAATACAAAAGAAGTTAAATGTTTCATAAATAATTTTGATACTGGGTATATATTGAAGTGATTTGTATATATTGGGTTAAATAAAATATTATTAAAATTAGTATCATCTGTTTCTTTTTACTTTTATAAAAGGTAGCAACTAGAAAGTTTTGGATTATATATGTGACTTGCATTATATTTCATTTGGACAGCACTGGTCCAGAAATCCCTAAGAGTAAATATTTTTTTTAGTTTTTTCTACTATGGACCATCAGGAAATTAGCTAGACTCCACCCCTCCCCTCCCCTTCCCTTTCCTCCCCTTCTTTTCTCTCTCTCTCTCATGTTTGATGGCATCAGGAGGAAAACCTTCATTAAGTGCTAATTATCCTTTTTTACACCATCTACTTTCTAGTGAAAGCAGGTGGTTGGGGAAATAGGAGGCATTGGGGAATAGACCACTGTTGATTATTCCAGAATTCTTAGAATTGTTTTATGCTTTTGAAACTCTTCAGCTAATAAGTCTGAGGTAAAGCTCAGAAGGCGAGAAAAGTAAAATAGGCTCTCTTTCAAATAGAAGTGTGCCTCCCTCTTAAGGAGTATTTCTCTAGTCTAGTTTTACTTTCTTCTTATTGGTTTATCCAAGTTCATTGAGAACCTTTCATATGCCAGTTTCATAGCACAGAAGAAACAGAAATGTGGCTTAGTCAACTGCCCTCAAGTAGCTTACATTCAGGTAGAGAATGAATTCTAATCTACTCTCAAACTCTAGGTACACTCTCATACTCTAGGTAAGCACTGTAAAGATAATGGAAAAGAAAATGCTTTGAAACACTAGAAAGTCATGACTAATTGTGCCAAAAGGAGACTGAAAACTTTGTATGCCTTGGATGTGATATTATCAGGCAGAAAGGCAGGAAAGGTAGGCTAGATGTTTTAGCCTAAGGAGGACAACTTGATTTAAAGACATGGAATGTGGTAGATGGCCCTCAATATAGTGGCTTGGGGCTACATTAAAGGGGATTGGATAGGACCCAACATCCTTAGCTAACATGTCATTCTGTGCTTCAAACCCTCTAAAGCTCCTTTGCATATAGAGTTGGGTCCTATCCTGTATGCAAGGGAGCTTTAGAGGGTTTGAAGCACAGAAAGACATATTATCCAAGAGATAGTTGAGTAGGGGAGCAAAAGGGAAAAAAGAGTCAAGCGTGGTCCCAGATTTCTAACTTTGATCCAACATTAGAAATAAAGAAGATCAAGCTAAAATAGAAAACGAGATGCATTCTGGACTTGGATAGAGCTGAAGTGCTTGTGTTTGTGTTTCAGATGGTGACCCTCTTTCAGATGTGGGTTGTTCCCCTCTATTTCACAGTAAAACTGCACTGGTGGAGGTTCCTAGTGATCTGGATCTTGTTCTCGGCTGTCACAGCCTTTGTCACCTTCCGAGCCACCCGAAAACCTCTAGTACAGACAACCCCAAGGTGAGAGTTTAGGTAGGGGGAAAGAGCCCAGGTTTTTTAAAGCTAATGGGTTGGAATGGATGGGAGGAGGATGGGTCTAAACTAAAAGATAGCAGTTTTTGTCTGCCAAAATTGCTCTAAAACAAGCTGATTGGGAGACCCACCTACTCTTGTCACAGATTTAAAAGCCCCAAATATTTCTCTACAGCTTACTTTATGGTTCATGTCAAGGTCTGTTTATATTACAAACAAACTGAATAAATCCTGGTGATCATTGTGGTCTCATTTTAAAAGTTATTTTCTTCTGTGAACCCTCCTCCGATCCCCAAATTAGATTTTCCATTATATTTTCTCATAATGCACAGTAATTTTCCTTCATAAAACTTTCCAAACTTTATAACTACATATTATTTTGAATATCTTATCTTTCCCACTAAACTGTAACCATGAGATCAGGAACCACATCCATTTTGTTTGTTCTGTATATCCAGGCCCTGTCACAGAGTCTGGCACATAGTATCCTACTCCATGAATTTTTGTTGAATGAATGAATTTTAGCAAATTTGTAATTTTCCAACAAACAATACTTGTCAAGTCACAAAGCAGCTACTACCTAGATAATTCACTGTATTTTATCCAAACTCATTTCTCATTTGATATTCCCAACCAGCTTGTGAGGTCATTTAATATCTATACTTGACAGAAAAAGAGAGATTTTCTCATTCATTCATTCAATAAGCACCTACTGTGTGCCAGGCCCTGTGCTGAGCCCTGGGGATACAGAGCTGGATAAGACATGGTCCCTGCCCTCAAGGAGTGCTCAGTTTAATGGAGGAGATGGATAAGAAAGCACCTGTTGCAGTGTAGTTGGTAAGTGCTGTGATAGGGCTGTGCACAGGTCTAGGAGAACCTAACAGAGGAACTGGCCAACCTCAAAATTGTAACTCCCTGTTCCAAAATCTTTTGAGTGGCAAATGCTTTTCTTCTGTACCTTTTATGTTCGACTTTACTGCGAGCCTTTCTCTGGCCTTCTCTGAGTTTCATTGTACAAGGTGAAGTTGGTGATCCAGAAGCCCCTCTCTGGCTTTGGTAGTTTATTTTATTTTTATTTATCACTATTATTTATTTTAAATTTATATATATATATTTTTATTTTTATTTATTTATTTTTGAGACAGAGTCTCACTATGTCATCCTTGGTAGAATGCTGTGGCATCACAGCTCACAGCAGCCTCCAACTCTTGGGCTTAACTGATTCTCTTGCGTCAGTCTCCCAAGTAGCTGGAACTATAGGCGCCCGCCAAAACGCCCAGCTATTTTTTGTTGCAGTTGTCATTGCTCTTTAGTAGGCCCTGGCCAGGCTTGAACCTGCTACTCTCGGTGTATGTGGCTGGTGCCCTACTCACTGAGCTACGGGCCCTGAGCCACAGCTGTGCTCTTTTTTAGGATCTCTTTTTTTCCCTTGGTGGCAGACCAGAAAAAATACAAAGCACTACTCCTTTATAGGTGGAGGTGTTTCTGCAATTAAGAGAGTGAACAGGCAAGGCACAGTGCCTCACGCCTGTAATCCTAGCAGTATGGGAGGCCAAGGTGGATGGCTTGCTTGAGCTTAGGAGTTCGAGACCAGCCTGAACAGGAGTGAGACCCTATCTTTAAAAATAGCTGGGCATTGTGGTAGGCACCTATAGTCCCAGCAACGTGGGAGGCTGAGGCAAGAGGATCACTTGAGCCCAAGAGTTTGAGGTTGCTGTAAACTATGACACAATGGCATTCTACCCAGGGCACAGAGTGACCCTCTGTCTCAAAAAAACAAACAAAAGAGAGTGAACAGGTTTGAGTAGTAACTGAAGTTGCCCAGTAAGTCTTGAGCCAAAAGCCTGATGTACCCACTGATATAAGAGTAGGGATTCTCAGTGGTCCCCAAGGTCCAAGTCTCTCTGTCAGCTGTATTGCTTTTCTCTCCTTTCTCCAGGTTGGTTTATAAGTGGTTCCTGCTGATCTATAAAATCAGCTACGCTACTGGCATCGTTGGCTACATGGCTGTCATGTTTACCCTCTTTGGTCTTAACCTATTATTCAAGTGAGTACCCTTTGCTTTTGTTTTTTGCTGGTGTTTGGGAAGAGTAGTTGGTGATGTGTACCTTTCTTCCTGCTACAAATCCTGGATATTTATAAGACAAACATAATACTCAGGACAGGAAACTTGGGTGCTATAGAGGAGCAAGAGAGGTTCTTCATTACTTGTGCTAGCAGAAAGCAAAAATTGTCTGTTTATATACAAAGTCAGAATTCCAGAACATCCAGAGTTCCAAATCAGTTGTATTTTATTTTTATTTTTTTCCTGCCTCAAGTTTATTTGTACAAATAGCACAGGAGTACCCCAGCCCCATACAGACAGCAGCCTAAAGGTCATACCAGTCCTTTTGTCCTCATGGCAGACAGGTGCCTCTACTCTGGAGCCTTTCTGGGGGCCTGGGTACTTTTGGGAGCCTGAGCTGGAACTGAAGCTGGAGCTGCAGATGAAGCAGCAGATTGGGCCTTTGTCTGATCCTTGGCCTTGGCCTTTGGCCGGCAGAGCCTGAGACCCTTGGCAATGCGTGCACGAGCACGCTTCCCAAGCTTGGGGTGGGCGATGTAGGCAAGTCGACTGAGTTTACGGCTGGCACCCTTTGGAATCTTGGTCTTAACTTCCTTGGGCTTTATAAGGGCCTTTATAGCTTCAGC
>CAUYPK010010229.1:0-31787 GCA_963574355.1 Loris lydekkerianus
GATTACACCTGCGGTGCATCTTACAAGGGTATATGTGAAACTTAGTAAATGTGGAATGTAAATGTCTTAGCACAATAACTAAGAAAATGCCAGGAAGGCAATGTTAACCAGTGTTATGAAAGTGTGTCTAACGGTCTATAAAACTAGTGTATGGTGCCCCATGATCACATTAATATACACAGCTATGATTTAATAAAAAAGAAAAATAATAATTTGTATTGCAAATAAGATTAACAGAATTGAGGTAAAGATAGAACTAGAATTTCAAGGAGAAAATAAAAAGTTGTCTCAAGAATTCAATGACTGAAAAGAGAATATTATCAAAATTTTGACACATAGAAGAAATAATTTTCAGCCCTCAAAGATCAAAAAAAAAATTAAAAAAAAAAAACAGTAGAATCCCTCAGTAACAGAATGGAATATGCAGAATAAGGACCTATGATATTAAAGACAAAGGTTTGAACGCTCCCAAATGCTCAAAAAGGAGTAGAAGTGGAGAGAGCATTCCCTGAGAGAATTGGAAAACCACTCCAAAAGAGCAAAAATTAAGCTTATAGAAATCCCTGAAGGAGAAGAAGTTGCTTTGAAAAGTCCAGATGCTCTATTCTAAGAGATAAAATGAGGAGAACATCCCAAACATGGCAAGAGATTCTGAAATTCAGATAGCAGACATTTTCAGAAACCCAGCTTGACTCAAGCCTAATAAAGCATCTCCTAGAAACCTTATAATTAACTTCGCCAAAGTTAATATGAAGGAGAAAATTCTGCAAGCAGCCAGACATAATACAACAATAACCTACAAGGGGAACAACTTTAGAATGACTGCAGATCTCTCTGCTAAAACTTTTCCAGCTAGAAGAGGCTGGTCATCGACATTTAACCTCCTAAAACAAAATAATTTCAACCCAGGATTCTGTATCCAGGATTCTGTATCTGAGTTTCATTCATGATGGAGAAATTAAAATACTTTAATGACATTAACATGCTGAAGGAATTTGCCATAACTAAACCAGCTCTCATGGATATTCTGAGACCTATCCTCCACAATGACAAGCACAATGTTCTACTACCAAAGTAAACTAACTCAGAAACTTGTGATCATATTCGAACTTCCACAGTGGTGAAAGAATTAAAAAATTTCCATTGGATGTTTGAAAATCTCAATACCCAAAATACCACCAGGCTTATCAATGCTCTCAATTAATGTGAATGGCTTAAATTGTCCTCTAAAGAGGCACAGGTTGGCTGACTGGATAAAAAAACTCAGGCCAGCTATCTGCTGCATACAAGAATCTCATCTTACCTTAAAGATAAAAAAAGACTCAGGTTGAAGGGATGGTCATCTATAATTCAGTCAAATGGAAATAAGAATAAAAGAAGGTGTTGCAATTTTATTCACACATACAATAGGCATTAAACCAATAAAAGTAAATAAAGATAAGGATGGTCACATCATATTTGTTAAGAGCAACACTCAACATGATGAGATTTCAATTATTAACACTTATGCACCCAACTAGAATGGGCTGCAATTTATAAGAGAGACTCTAACAGACATGAAGAACTTTTTTTCCTTCAGCACCAAAATAGTAGGAAATTATTGTTGGATAAATCCTCCAATAAGGAACTAAGCAAAGAAAGTTTAGACCTAAAGTTAACCATTCAACAATTGCATTTAACAGACATCTAAAGAATATTTCATCCCAACAAATCTGAATACACATTCTTCTCATCAGCCCATGGAATATCACCCAAAATTGATCACATCTGAGGTCACAAGTTTAATCTCAGCAAATTTAAATGTATAGAAATTATACCTTGTATTTTCTCAGACCATCATGGAATAAAAGTTGAACTCAGTAACAACAGTAATCTGCATACTCACACAAAAACATGGAAACTAAATAACCTCATGCTGAATAATAGCTGGGTCATAGATGAGATTAAGAAAGAAATTACCAAATTTTTGAAACAAAACAATAATGAAGACATGAATTACCAGAATCTCTGGGATACCGCAAAGGCAGTCCAAAGAGGGAAACTTATAGCATTGCAAGCCTTCCTCAAAAGAACGGAAAGAGAGGAAGTCAACAACATAATGGGACATCTCAAGCAACTGGAAAAGGAAAAATATTCCAACTCCAAACCAAGGAGAAGAGAAGAAATAATTAAAATTAGAGCAGAATTAAATGAAATTGAAAACAAAATAATTGTACATAAGATCAATCAATCAAAAACTTTTGTTTTTGATAAGGTCAATAAAATAGATAAACTTTTGGCTAATCTAACTGGAAACAAAATAATAAAATCCCTAATTTCATCAATCTGAAATGATAAAGGCAAAATAACAATAGACACCTCAGAAATTCAAAAAAACTTTAATGAGTATTATGAAAAAAAAACTCTATTCTCAGAAGTTTGAAAACCTGAAGGAAATAGGCCAATAATTAGAAACATACCACCTTCATAGACTTAGCCAGAAAGAAGTGAAAATGTTGAATAAGCCTGTATGAAGTTCTGAGATAGCATTAACTATAAGAAATCTCCCCAAAAATAAAATACCAGGACCAGATCCATTCACATAAGAATTCTACCAAACCTTTAAAGAGGAACTAGTACCTATATTACTTAACATTTCCCAAAACATAAAAAAAAAGAATACTTCCCTACACAGTCTATGAAGCAAATATAACCTTGATCCCCAAACCAGAAAAAGTCCCAACAAGAAAACAAAAGTAGAGACCAATATCCCTAAAAACATTGATTCAAAAATATTAAATAAAATTGTAGCAAACAGAATCCAGCAACACGTGAAACAAACTATACAACATGACCTAGTGGGTTTCATGCCAGGGTCTCAAGGATTGTTCAATATACGTAAATCTATAGACTTAATATATTACATAGGCAAAATGAAAAACAAAGACCTTATGCTTCTCTCAATTGATTCAGAAAATGCTTTTGATACTATTCAGCAGGCTTTCATGATAAGAACGCTTAAGAAAATAGGTTGAGAAGGAACATTTCTTAAACTGATAGAGGCCATCTACAGCAAATGCACAGCCAAAATTGTATTGAATAGAGTAAAATTGAAATAATTTCCACTCAGATAAGGAACCAGTCAAGATGACCATTATCTCCACTGTTTTTTTAACATTGTAATAGAAGTCTTACCCATTGCAATCAGGCAAGATGAGGCAATCAAAGTTATCAAAATGGTATCAGAGGAGATCAAACTGTCACTCTTCTTAGACGATATAATTGTATACCTGGAAAACCACAGGAACTCAGCTACAAAACTCCTAGAAGTGATAAGTGGCATCTGAGGATACAAAATGAATACTCACCAATCTGTAGCTTTTATATATACCAACTGCAGTCAAGGTGAAAAATAATCAAGGACTCTATTCCCTTTACAATAGTGCCATAGAAGATGAAATATTTGGGAGTGTACCTAAGAAAGACCATGAAAAATCTCTGTAAAGAGATCTATGAAACTCTGAAAAAAGAAATAGCTGAAGTTGTTAACAAATGGAAAAATATATGATGCTCATGGCTGGGAAGAATCAACATTGTTAAAATGTCTACACTACCCAAACCAATATACATATTTAAAGCAATCCCTATTAAAGGACCTCTGTCATACTTTAAAGATCTGGAAAAATTAGTACTTAATTTTATATGGAAGCAGAAAAAACTTTGAATAGACAAGACATTACTCAGATATAAAAACCAATCGGTAGGAATCTTGCTACCAGACTTCAGACTATACTATAAATCTGTAGTGATCAAAACAGTAGTATAAATGTCTTAACATAATAACTAAGAAAATGTCACAAAGGCTAAGTTAACCAGTTTGATGAAAATATTTCAAATTGTATATAAAACCAGTGCATTGTACCCCACGATTGAATTAATGTACACAGCTATGACTTAATAAAAAACAAACAAACAAACAAACAAACAAAAAAAAACAGCATTGTACTGGCACAGAAATAGAGAGGTAGATGTATGGAACACGATTGAAAACATAGAGATTAACCCAGACACTTATCTTTATTTCATCTTTGATGAGCCTATCAAAAATATAAAATGGGGGAAACATTCCCTATTTAACAAATGGTGCTGGGTGAATTGGCTGACGAATTGTACAAGACTGAAACCAGACCCACACCCTTCTCCTTTAACAAAAATTGACTCTCACTGGTTAAAGAACTTAAACTTAAGACATGAAACTATAAAAATTTTTGGAGAAAGTTCAGGGTGAATAATTTAAAAAGTTGGTCTGGGAGAATACTTTATGAAGAGGACACCCACCAGGCAATATAAGCAACATAAAAAAAAATACATTACTGGGATCTGATCAAACTAAAAAGTTCTGCACTGTCAAGTAAGTAAAGCAAGTAGATAGCGCTCAGAATTGGAGAGGATTTTTGCAGGTTATATTTCTAACAAAAGTCTAATAACCAGAGTCCACAGAAAACTCAAACATATTAATAAGAAAAGAACAAGTGACCCCATTTCAATGTGGGCAAGAGACATGAACAGAAATTTTTCTGAAGAAGACTGGTGCATGGTCTACAGATATATGAAAAAATGCTCATCATATCTAATCATCAATGTAAACCAAAACCACTTTGAGATACCATCTAACTCCAGTAAGAGTAGCTCACATCACAAAATCCCCAAACTACAGATGTTTGCATGGATATGGAGAAAAGGGAACACTTCTGCACTGCTGGTGGGGATGCAAGCTAGTACATTACTTTTAGAATGAAGTTTGGAGAATGCTCAGGGATCTAAATGTAGACCTGTCATTTGATCCTGCAATTCCTCTACTAGCTTTATATCCAAAAGACCAAAATTCACTTGGTAATAAGGATATTGGCAAAAGATTGCTAATTGCATCTCAATTCATAATCTCTAAGTCATGAAAGAAGCACAAGTACACATCAACCCATGAATGGATTAATAAATTATGGTATTCCATGGAACACTATGCAGCATTAAAAAAAAAAAAAAGATGGAAACTTTACCTCTTTTATGTTTACATGAATGGAGCTGGAAAATATTCTTCATAGTAAAGTATCTCAGGAATGGAAAAAATATATACAAAGTACTCAGGACTATTATGAAACCAATTTATAAACACTCACACTTTCATATGAAAGATGAATCACAACTATAGCCCAGGATGAAGAAGGGAAGGGAAGGCAGATGGGAAGGTAGGGGGTTGGTATGGTAGAGGGAGGGTTAATGGTGGTACCACAACTATGGAGCATATTG
The DNA here is from genome assembly GCA_963574355.1 of Loris lydekkerianus. Classification (NCBI taxonomy): domain Eukaryota; kingdom Metazoa; phylum Chordata; class Mammalia; order Primates; family Lorisidae; genus Loris; species Loris lydekkerianus. The sequence continues at coordinate 5,287 of CAUYPK010010229.1, forward strand.
CAAGGGTACAATTCAAATCTATCAAGTATAGAACAAAAATGTCTTAACACTGTGATTAAGTAAATGAGATGAAAGCTGTGTTAATTAGTTGAATGTAAGCACTCCTATTTGTACAAATAATCAACACACTGAATCCCACAAAGGTATGAATGTATTCATGATCTATGTATATATGACTTAATTAAAGGAAAAAAATTGCTCTGGTGCATTTGTAGTGGTGTGTGATTGTGCTTATAATTATAATTTCTCTGATTTAATTGCTCTTTAATGTTCTATCTCTTCTAATATAATGGTCTAGCCACTGATTTTTTTTTAACTTTCCAATTTATTTGATTAAGTAGATCTTTTGTCCTGTAAAATGCTGATGCTGTTAAAAACTTTTGACATATGGAGGTGGTGGTGTAATTATTGCCTTGGCTCCATGAATACTCAAATTATTTAGCATTCTTTCTAATATTGAAACACCTTGTACACATGAAATAAGGTAGATGAAGTCATAACCTCCATCCTAAGTTCATGAATTATTTTTGATATGTGTTTATTTGGGTTTGCAAATACTTTACTTATTTATTCATTCATTTATTCTTTTATTTATTTTTGATACAGAGTCTCACTTTGTTGCCTTCAGTAGAGCACTGGGGTGTCTTAGCTCACATCAACCTCAAACTCTTAGAGTCAAGTGATCCTCTTACCTCACCCTCCAAAGTAGACGTGACTACAGGCATTTGCCAGAATGCCTGGTTGGTTTTAGAGATGGGTCTAGCTCTTGCTCAGGCTGCTCTTGAACCTGTGAGCTCAAGCAATCCACCTCCTCGGTCTCTCAGAGTGCTAGGATTACTGGCATGAGCCACTGAACACTGCCTTTCTAATATTGTATTTAAGAACATTCTTATTATTTTATGTGATCTGTACTTCCACTTTTTGGTGCAATTTTAGCAGTATTTTAAAATCAGTTTCATACTTGCTTTTTCACTTTATATACTTCTCATGCATTTCAAATAGTTTGGATAATCTTGGCATTATCTTACATCTAACAGTTTTCTAGAATTCTCTTCTGGAAAGATATGGGGCAGGTGTATGACTGTGTGTGTATGTGTGTGAATTTATATTTTTTGCCAGATATCCTTTCAATGATAATTATAAAAGGCCAAAAACATACCTTTGCTGCAACTGCTTTCTTAAAAAATAAATTATTTGTTTTTCATTACAAATACTGTGCACGACAATGCCATTTTTGGAAAACTAATAAATATAAGGACATATTTTAAGCATGTGATTTCTCCACGATATTTGAAAAAAAGAGAAAAATGCCTGATTTGTTTTCAATGTTTCAGAAATCAATTTATTTTCTAACATGCTAAAGATTAAGTTTGAGGGTATGACTCAATTGTAGAACAGAAAGAGTGAGAAAAAGAGAAAGCGAGAGACCACCTGAAAGCTGCTTTAAATAGCTTTTTATAATTTTTATGATGTCACCTTTCCCTTCTGGAACTTCACCAAATAGGTGAATTTAAAATATTTATAATGAACTGATTAATGATGGGGGAGGGAGAAAGTATGTATCAAACACAGTATAAACTTTCCATAAACAATTATGCATATCAAAAGATGCTAATTTTAAAATGGCACCAAAAAAGTGAGGAAAAGCCTGAATTACAGAAAAGAAAGTCAAACTTATTTAATTAAAAACTGGAATAAAAATTAGCACATACACGCACACACACAACAATAACAACAACAAAAAAAAAAAAAAAAAAAAAAAAAAACAGCCGTGCTACCTAATTATTCACAAAGGAAAAAGCAGTGGTCCAAGACTATTCAAAATGACTTGAGTATTCAAGAGAAAAAAAAGAAAACCCACACAGGCGCATGCTCGCACACACTTTTGCTCACACACACACAAGCACACATACTCACATGTACACATACATGCAAAAAAAAAAAAAAAGCATTATTTTTTCATCAATGCAATTTACAAAAAGGACAAAAGTCGGAATTATTTTACAATGCTTCCTTTTTAAATAACAAAAGATGCCGACCTTGGGTGTACACATATATATTTTCAGTGGTTTAGTGTTGACTTATTTTTAAAGATATCTGTGTTAATACATGAAACTGCATACTGTATTTTAAAACACTTCTTTTACTTGCTTTCATGTATCTACCTTCCACCTACCAAAAGAGTTCCAGGTTGGCAGGCAGAGGAGTGCCTTATTTTCTGTAAAATTGAATGCCATAGTTCTAAACACTAGCCAGAAAATGTCTTATTGTCATTTCAATACTTGGCAATAGTTACACTGATGCCTAAATTGCCATTTTCTGCAAAAAGCTGTGCAATGCTGGTGTGAAAGACTAAGCAGTCACTCTTCATTGGCTGTTGCAATTCTCTCCTGAATAGACCAAAGAATTGATTCCCAAGTCAATAGCTGTCTATGACCATGTGGCTCAAATCGGTAAGTAAAATTTTCTGCTTGTTGGGGGTGGTCCTATCAGCTGTAGAATTTCAAAGACCCATTGTTCACCATCATAGTTTTCCTGTTTCTCCAAGACGACCATGAAGTGAAAGCCAAAACAGGACTGTATCATTACCCAGTCAACAGCACTGGAAGATTAATGTCTATAGTAAGGAAAACTGTACTCTCTCCCTGTAGTGCTTTAAGGGGCTTATGCTTATGTATCAGATGGGACATGACAGTGTCTAAAGAGGAAACACCATGGCAGGGACAGGAATAAGGCCTAAACTCACACAGCTCTTCATGGTCTGCTTTTTCCATGGGGTGGGTCAGAGTTATTCCACACCCAGAAGAGGAATATTTACAAGGGAAAAGTACTGAATTGGCCATTTTCTCCATAGCCAAGTTGCAAATGGATCCCAATGGTCCTGGCAAGTTGGACAGCAAGTGAGCTTTGGGCGATGGTTGCTACAAAGAAGATGGCCACGATGACATTGAACCATGGGTGGTAACACATAGTCAAAGCATTCTGCACACTCTAAAAGACTCGCCAAGTCACTGTTGGATGCAGTTGTGTCAGGCAGGGCAGGCAGCCTCTGGATGGTAGACACTGTGGGGACCAGCAGGTATTGCTGTCACAGTCCGACGGTTCGTTTCTGTGGGTGGAGATCGCGCCTCGAACCGGGTCCTGGCTCAAATACGCTTGATCCCCAACCTCCGCCGCCATTGGCATCTCCACAGCCTCTTGCTGGCGGGAAACCCTAGCTCGCTGCCGCTGATTGAGAAAGCTCCCAGAAATTGCCGCCAGGCTTCTCTCTAACCGTAGCCGCTGCGTCCTTTTGGCACGTCCTGGAGCCCCTGCGTGCTCCTTCTGAATACCACATAGGGCAGCTGGGGCCAAGAAAAGGTGCGACCCAGAGGGAGCGGGTCCTGAGGGACCACATACCCATACATTAAGCTGTAAAAAATGATGGAGACTTTACATATTTTCTATTTACCTGGAAGGATCTGTAAAGGATCCTAAAGAAAATTTCACTGTAATTTTATTTTAGAACCCATTTATTTCTACTTCCGCTTTTAACTAGTTTTTTTTTTGTTTGTTTGTTTGTTTGTTTGTTGCCTGCTTACTTTTAGATTATGTCGTGCCTTTCTGAATTTAATGTTCAATTCATTTATTTTTAATTTTACCAGTGTATTTGGTGCCTAAAACATTTTCAGATCACTGCTGTAGTGGTCTATTCTGATATGTTCTGTTTTCATTATTATTATTATTATTGTCATGTAATTTCACAATTTTAATCTGTTTTTGCCTTTGGGCCCAAAATTTAACAGCCTCAGTAATAATATGATTTTTCATAATTCTCCTTCTGTCACTGTTGCTCTACAAAATTATATTTTTGCTGCATTACTGGGTACATAAGTATTAATAACTAACATGTCCCTAGTGAATTTTAGCCATTAGTATTATCAGTGTGCTTTTTGTTTTTTTAATCCATTTTATTCTTTTAAATCAAATTCTCAATTCTTCCCTTGTACATACCAAAATTATAAACCTTCAATTGTTCATCTTTGTAATACTCTGGTATATGTTATGAAACTAATTTAGTGCTTTCACATGAAAGCTATGACCCAGTTACAACCTAAGAATAAGGGGAAGGGGGAAAGGGAAAGGAGGGAGAGGGGTGGAGGGTGGGGGATTGGTGGGATTACACCAGCGGTGCATCTTACAAAGGTATATGTGAAACTTGGTAGATGTGGAATGTAGATGTCCTGGCACAATAACTGGGAGAATGCCAGGAAGGCTGTGGTTGACCAGTGTGATGAAAATGTGTCAAACGGTCTATGAAGCTAGTGTATGATGCCCCATGATCATATCAATGTGCACAGCTATGATTTAAATATATATATTTAAATATATAAAAATATATATATATTATAGATTTAAATATATAAAAATATATATATTTTATAGATTTAAATATATATATATACATTTTATTTGGGATTCATTGAGGATAAAACGTATTAGGTTATATTAGGTTATACTGATTTCCTTCATTAGATAATGTCCCTCTTATAATTGTGTACTACCCCCAAGAAGTGTGCCATGCACTGAGACCCTATTCCCCTCTTCCTCCGCTCTCCCAGTTCCCTCATGCTCCCACCTCACCCCTTGTATTAATTCATCTACTGCCCTCATATTAGAATTGAGTACATTGGATTCTTGGTTCTTCATTTTTGGGATGCTTTACTAAAAATAATGCATTCCACCTCCATCCAGGTTAATATGGAAGATGAAAAGTCTCCATCTTTATTAAAGGTTGAAAAGTATTCCCTGATATATGTATACCACAGCTGTTAATCTATTCCTGGGTTGATGGCCATTTAGGTTGTTTCTATGTTTTGGCAACTGTAAATTCAGCTGTGGTAGAGTCTAGTGAAAATGTCAGTAGAGAAAAGGATTTTTTTTTTTCTTCTGGGTAGATGCCTAGTAATAGGATTGAAGTATCAAATGGGTGGTCTAGTTTGAATTCTTTGAGTATTCTCCATACTGCTTTCCAAAATGGTTGTATTAGGTTGCAGTGCCACCAGCAATGGAAAAGTGTTCCCTTCTCTCCACATTCACACCAGCATCTGCAGTTTTGAGACATTGGGATGTGAGCCATTCTCTCCGGGATTAGGTGATATCTTGGGGTAATTTTGATTTGCATTTCTCTGATGATTAAGGATGATGAGAATTTTTTCATATGTTTATTAGCCATTGCTCTGTCTTCTTTAGAAAAGGTTCTATTCATGTCTCTTGCCTAGTGATATATATGGGATTATTGGGTCATTTTTGTTGAATAATATGAGTTTTGTGTATATGCTACTTATCAATAATTTGCCAGATTCATAAAATGCCAATGTCTTTTCCATTCTGAAGTTGTCTATTTGCTTTTGTTGTTGTTTCCTTAGCTGTATCAATGCTTCTCAATTTAATTAAGGTCTATTTCTTTACTTTCATTGTTGTAATTAACATGGAAGTCTTCTTCACAAAAATATTTTCTCTGGCCAATATCTCCAATAACTTCAAGTGTTTTCCACACACGTTCTCTGAGGATTTTTCTGATTTTATGTATCTTGAGTCAATTTTTGTAAGTGGAGAGAGGTCTGGGTCCACTTTCTGTCTTTTACATGTGGCTATCCACTTCTCACACACCATTTGTTGAATAGGGGCTCCTTACCCCTGTTTATGTTCTTGTTAGGTTTATCAAATATAAGGTGGATGTAAGATGTTAGTTTCATCTCATGGTTTTCTATTGAGTTCTAAATGTCACTATCTCTATTTTCATGTCAATACCATGCTGATCACTATGGAAGGTTTGGTAGAGTGACACCACTGGCTTTGTTTTTTTTAATTAATTTTATTTTTTATTAGGTCTTTTGTACAAAGATAATTAATACATTTATGCCAATTTCAGTGTGTTGATTATTTGTACAAATTGGAGTGCTTACATCATAATAATCAGCATAGCTTTCATCTCATTTACCCAATTATTGCGTTAGGACATTTATGTTCTAAACATGCTAGAACCAACTTGTACTTGCAATGTGCTCCATAGTTGTGGTCCCCCTACTATCCCCTATTATTCCTCCTACTCCCACCTCATCCATCCCCCTCCCCTTCCCTCCTTCATCATAGCCTAAAGTTGTGCTTCATTTTTCATATACAAGTGTGAGTTATTATAAATTGGTTTCACACTAGTACTGAGTACATTGGATACTTTTTTTTTTTTTCCATTCTTGAGATACTTTGCTAAGAAGAATATTTTCCAGCTCCATCCATGTAAACATAAAGGAGGTAAAGTTTCCATTTTTTTACTGCTGCATAATATTCCATGGTACACATATACCACAATTTATTAATACATTCATGGGTCAAAGGGTACTTGGGCTTCTTCCATGACTGCTTTTTAACATTGTAATAGAAGTCTCAGCCACTGCAATCAGGCAAGAAAAGGCAATCAAGGGGATCCAAATAGGAGCAGAGGAGATCAAATTGTCACTCTTCACAGACGATATGATTATATATCTGGAAAACCCCAGGGAATCAACTACAAAACTAATAGACGTGATCAAGGAATATAGTAACGTCTAAGGATACAAAATTAATACTCATAAATCTGTAGCCTTTATATACACCAACAATAGTCAAAGGGAAAAAACAATCAAAGATTCTATTCCCTTTACAATAGTGCCAAAGAAGATGAAATATTTTGGAGTTTATCTAACTAAGGATGTGAAAGATCTCTATAAGGAGAACTATGAAACTCTGAGAAAATAAATAGCTGAAGACATTAACAAATGGAAAAATATACCATACTCATGGCTGGGAAGAATCAACATTGTTAAAATGTCTATACTACCTAAAGCAATTTACAGATTTAATGTGATCCCTGTTAAAGCACCTCTCTCATATTTTAAAGACCTAGAAAAATTAGTACTTAATTTTATATGGAAACAGAAAAAACCTCGAATAGACAAGACATTACTCAGAATAAAAACAAATTGGGTGGCTTTGTTTTTATTACTAAGGATTTCCTTGGCTATATGGGACTTTTGGGGTTCCATACAAAACAAAGAATAATTTTTTCCAAATCTAGAAAGTAGTGTGATGTTATTTAAATGTAGATTTCATTGAATCTGTAGATTGCTTTAGAACATTTTGAAAATGTTGATTCTCTTCAGTCATGAGCTGGCATGTTCTTCAATTTGTTAATATCCTGTGCTATTTCTTTTCTTAGGTTTTCGTAACATTCTTTGTAGAGGTCCTTCACTTATTTTGTTAGGTATATTTCTAGATATTTCATTTTTGGGGGACTACTGTGAAGGGAATTGTGTCATTGATTAGCTTCTCATATCTGCTGTTATTGGCATATACAAAGGCTACTGATTTGTGGATATTGATTTTATATCATGAGACATGACTGTATTTTTTAATCACTCCTAGGAGTCTTGTGTTTGAGTCTTTGGGTATAAGATCATATCATTGACAAACAGCAAGAGTGTGACCTCCTGTGCTCCCATTTGGATGTCCTTTATTTCCTTCTCTTGCCTGATTGTATAAGCTGAAACTTCCAGCACTGTGTTGAACAGTAGAGGTGATAGAGGACAAACTTGTCTAGTTCTAGTTCTAAGTGAAAAATCTTTCAGCTTTACTCCATTTAGTCAAATATTAGCTGTGGGTGTCATAGATGGCTTCAATCAGTTTAGGAAATGTGTCACCTCTGCCTATATTCTTAAGTGTTCTAATTAGAAAAGGTTGATAAATTTTATTGAATGTTTTTTCTGCATCTATTGAGAGGATCATATAGTCTGTTTTTGATTCTGTTGATATGGTGAATTACATTTATGGACTTGTGTATGTTAAACCAGGCTTGCACCTTGTATGAAACCTACTTGATTGTGATATATAATTTTTTGAATGTGTACTTGTAATCAATTGGCTAGGATTTCATTGAGCATATTTGCATCTATATTCATTAGTGAAATTGATCTGATGTTCTCCTTTTAAGTTGGGTCTTTTCTGGGTTATAGTATCAGAGTGATGTTTGCTTCATAGAACATGTTGGGGAAGGCTCCTTTCTTCTCAATGTTTTGGACTAATATCTGCAGCATGGGTATAAGCTGGCCTCCCCCACAGAGATCTTGGATGGGAGGAAACCTTTCTGGAATTTTCTGTTATTGGTTTTGGGGAGAGGCTGTGTGTGGAGTGGAAAGTATGAAAGAGTGAGCAGACTTGGACACTATAGAGCAACCAGATGTGAATACCAGTTGGAGTTGATTTGCCATTGGTTTGGTGGCTGGTGGAACAGCCCTAATGGGAAGGTCTCTGTGGCCAGAGGGAAGGTGTTGTGGGAAGATCATGAGAATGTCTTAGAAGGGGAATAATGCATGGCTGTCTTAATTCTGCCTGCTGGGATACAAACTCCATTCTTGGGTCAGGCTGAGGGACTCCACTGTTGGGTCTGACAATAAGTTATGTCCATTTATATGACTGGTATAGTCAATGTATTTGGTTATTAAGACTCATGTCTGTTCTACTATTTATACGTACATACAAATTACATATATAATCTCAGCAGGTCTTTACTAAGACTTCTATTTTATTTGCTCTGTCTTTGTTTCTGGTCTATAGCATGGCTATTACACTTTTCTCAGTGCTGATTTCCTTCTAAACAACCGTATTAAGCTCCTTCATGGAGAAAGAACTTTTCCTGAATATTAGAAAGACAGGCAAATATATATGCACATAAGTCATATAAAAAACATACATATGCTTTAAAGTTTCAAAAATATATCAAATTACAAAAACTAAAGAAACGTAAATTTCCATCCTGGGCCAACACCTTGAATAAAAAGGAAAGTGCTTAACAATGTGATAGCAATTTTAAAAATAATATTATATGTGCATGTTTTTCAGTATTTTGTATGTATTTGTGTGGAATTATTTATATGCTTATACACACAGAGTAACATCTGTAAGTTGACCACTCAAGGGACTCTATCCAACTGGTCAACATACAGAAGTGATCAAGATAAGAAACTAGGCCTACTGTACTCAGAGGTACATGTAGTGCATGTGCAGTCTATGAAAATTAGGTCAAAATGATGATGTGGTCAATGTAGGGAGGTGGTCAACTATGGAGGTTTCACTGTGTGGGTGTATGTCTGTATGTGTGTATGTGCACATGCATGTGTGCATATATATCTTGTAAAGCCCCATTTCTTCCTCCACTTAGATTTGTGTGACCCTGTGTGAGTGAGTTGCCCCTTGGGAGTCTGACTCTGCCATTTCTCAAATGACATATTGACATTTATCTCACTGACTGGTTGTGAGGAGTAAATGAACAATGAACAAATTTATGGAAAGTGTGTAATATGTAATACTGCAGGGAGCGTAGGTATTAGCCAGCTCTATTACCTCCCTTCCACAAAAGATATGCCTTGGAAATGAACATCTCCAAAAGATCTATTATATTAGAAGCATTAGGAAATGGTAAGTTTGCATATTTCTATGTTAGAAAAATCTTTGCTGCCTCTTCATTGTAGGACAAGTTTTGTCATGGAGTGGATAAAACAGCAAATCTTCCCCTCTTTAATTTTTTCCTCCAGAATATTACAGGGGTACAAATGTTTTGGTTACATACATTGCTATTACAGTCTTTGACCCAAGTTATAAGTGGGGTAACATAGTGTACCAGTTAGGCAAGAATTTTACCATCCCTTCTTCCCCCTCCTCCCTGCTTGTCTTTTCATGAATGTTATTTCTATATGAGCATATAAGTGTTGATTCATTAGTTCCAATTTCATAGTGAATACATGTAGTTCTTGCTTTTCCATTCTTGTTATATTTCACTTAGCTAATGGTCTCACACTGTTACCCAGACTAGAGTACAGTGCTGTCAGTTCACTGCAATCTCAAACTCCTGACCTGATGTGATCTTCCTGCCTCAGCCTTCCAAGTAGCAGGGACTGTAGATGCATATCACCACACCTGGCTATTTTTTTTTTTTTTTCATTTCTTGTTCAGGCTCATCTTGAACTCCTGGTCTCAAGTAATCCTCCAGCCTCAGCCTCCCAAAGTGATAAGATTACAGGCTGAGGCACTATGCCTGGCCTGAAACACACTTTGAAGTCTTCTCTGACTGCATCTGCCTCCTTTTTCAGAGGCAACCATTATGGTTTACATGGATGGAGCTGGAGCATAGTCTTCTTACCAAAGTATCTCAAGAATGGAAGAAAAAGTATCCAATATACTCAGTCCTATATTTCATATGTTTTTCATATATTTCATATGTATATTTCATATGAAAGCTATAACCCAATTATAGCCCAAGAATATAGGGAAAGGGGAGAGGGAGGGGAGGGGAGAGGGAGGATGGGTGGACGAAGGGTATTTGGTGGAACACCCCTACGGTGCATCTTAGAAGGTAACGTGAAATTTACTAAATGTAGAATATAAATGTCTTAACACAATAACTAAGAAAATGCCATGAAGGTTATGTTAACTAGTTTGATGAAAATATTTCAAATTGCATGAAACCAGAACATTGTAACCCATGATTGAATTAATGTACACAGCTATGATTAGGTGAAAGAAAGAAAGAAAGAAAGAAAGAAAGAAAGAAAGAAAGAAAGAAAGAAAGAAAGAAAGAAAGAAAAGAAAAGAAAATTCTCCATTGCGTGTGTGTTCAAATGTATTTGAATAGAATTCTGTAAACTTTGCACCTAGGAGACTTGAAGTTTTCTTTATATTGAAGACTATGTCATTCTTGTATTAAATTTCATGCATTTTTCCTTGTCCTTTTTGATTAGTTTATCCAGTGACTTTTCATGCTTTTGATATTCTCCCAAATAAACTTACCATTTCACTGTATTTTTTTTTCTTTTCTTTTTTTTTTTTCTAATTTCAGGTTAATATAACTGGGGTATGTATAATTAGGTTACACCATTTATGTTTGTTAGGTAAATTTTTTTAGGTAATTGAGCCCTTTACCCAGGAGATGCGCCATATACCCCTACATTCAGCCATGAAGAAAGATGTTGACTTTACATCGTTTGTATTTACCTGGAAGGATCTGGAAGAACATCCTCCTAAGTAAGATTTCATTATAATTTTATTTTCTAACCCATTTATTTCTACTTTCACTTCTAACTAGTGTTTTTTTTTTGTTGTTGTTTGTTTGTTTTTGTTTGTTTGTTTATTTTTTGCCCAAATACTTTTAAATTATGTCATGGCTTTCTGTATTTAAAGTTCAATTCATTTATTTTTATTTTTAGTAGTGTAAGTATTTGATGCCTAAAACATATCCTGATCAGTACTGTCTATTCTGATATGTTCTGTTTTTATTATAATTATTCTCATATAATTTCAAAATTGTATCTGCTCTTGCATTTATGCACAAAATTTAACAGCCTCAGTATTAATATGATTTTACATAATTCGCTTTATGTTATTTTTGCTCTACAAAATTATATATTTGATGCATTACTGGATACATAAATATTAATAACTGACATATTCCTAGTGAATTTTAACCATTAGTATTATCAGTGTGCTTTTTTGATTTTTAATCCATTTTATTATCTTAAATAATATTGTCTATTTTTCCCTCTTATATATCAAAATTATAAACTTTGAATTATATTTCTTAGTAATACTCTGGTGTATGTTTGATATTTTGAGATTTTTAACATAACGGAAACATTTATGTTGGGTACATCAGTTGAAAACAAATAGTTTTGTATTTTACTTTAAAAGCCAATAAGTTATATCTATTTATATTATTGGTATAGTCAATATATTTGTCTATTAAGACTCATGTCGGCACTATTATTTATACATATATATAAATTATATATATAATTTCAGAAGGTCTTAACTAGGACATCTATTTTGTTTGTTCTGTCTTTTTATTTGATGTAGAGAATGCTTATTGCACTTTTCTCAAGGCTACTTTACTTCTAAATAACCATATTAACCTCCTTCATGTAGAAAGAACTCTTCCTGAAGATTAGAGAGATAGGCAAAAATATCTATACTTAAGTTATATAAAAACATACATATGCATTAAAGTTTTGAAAACATGTCAAATTACATTTGCATTAAAGAAATGCAAATTTGTATCCTGGGCCATCACATTCAATAAAAAGGAACATGCATAAAAATGTGATAGCAATTTTCAAAATAATACATGAGCATGTGTTTTGTGTATTTCGTATATATTTGTGTGGAATTATTTCTATGTGTACACACACAGAGGACAACCTCTGTAAGTTGACCACTCAAGAGACTCTAACCAATTGGTGAACGTACAGAAGTGATCAACATAAGGAACTGGGCTACTGTACTCAGAGGTACATGTGATTCAAGTTTGGTGTATGAAAATTAGACCAACTTAAGGATGTGGTCAATGTAGGAAGGTGGTCCACTATGGAGGTTCTATTATGTTTGTGGTCTGCGTGTGTATATAAAAATCTGGTAACCCCCCCATTCTTGCCGCTACTTAGATGTGTGTCACCCTGTAATAGTGTGTTACCCTTTGTGAGTCTGACTTGGCTATGTCTCTAATGGACATATTAACACTTATCTTACTGAGTTGTTGTGAGAAGAAAATGAACAATGAACAAACCTATGGAAAGTGTCTAATATATAATACTGCAGGAAGTATAGTTATTAGCTTAGCTCTATTAACTTGATTCCATGAAAGATATACCTTAATGTGAACCTCCTCTAAAGATCAATTAGATTAGAAACAATAGTATGCTATGTTTACATCTTTCTATGATAGAAAAGCTTTGTTGTCTCTTTTTTGTAGGACACGTTACCTGTCATGGAGTAGAGAAGAAGTCAAATCATACCCTCATAATTTGTCCCCCAGAATACTATGGAGGTACAAATATTTTGGTTACTTAAATTGCTATTACAGAGTTTGGGCCAAAGTTATAAGTGTGCCCATCACCCAGATGATATGTATTATACCCGTTAGGCATGAATTTACCCATCCCCTCCTTCCCCTCCTCCCTGCCTGATTTCTGATTAATGTTATTTGCATATATGCATATGAATGTTGATTGATTTGTACCAATATAATAGTGAGTACACGTGGTGTTTGTTTTTCCACTTTTGTTATACTTCACTTATTGGTCTCCAGTTACATCAAGGTCAATACAAGAGGTATTAATTCATCTTTTTAGCTGAGTAGTACTCGATGGTATACATGTAATGCAGCTCATTAGTCTACTAATGTCTTAATGGCACTTGAGTTGTTTCAACATCTTTGCAATTAGGAATTGTAATGAAATAAACATTTGAGTGCAGGTGTCTTTTTGATAAAATGTATTTTCTTCCTTTGCGTAAATAGACAGTAGTGGGATTGCTGGATTCACTAATGGGTCTACTTTGAGTTATTTGAGGAATCTTTATATGACTTTCTATAGTGGTTATACTAGTTTGCATTCCCACCAAGAGTGTATAAATGTTCCCATCTCTCTGCATCTAGTATTTATTGCTTGGACTTTTTGATAAAAGCCATTTCTCAGTGGAGTTAAGTGATATTGCATTATAGTTTTGATTTGCATTTATTTAATGTCCTTTCTTACCATCTTCTCTTGACTTCTCTTTTAAAACTGGAATAGCCCCCTCACATTGAGGTTCAGAGAGGAGACAGTGCAGAATGACAGAACAGGAAAATTGGTCTACTGTACATCAGATTGAAATCAAGAGGCCTGGGTACCCAATAAAAGATCCATCCTTATATACAAGATCATGGAGAGCCATTTCCCTACACTTTCCTTAGCCCATACACAGGAATAGTTTCTATTTACCAATAGTAGTGATGTGGGCTTTGGAGTTAGAGTGGGGAGAGAATGTGTGCACATTGAACAACTAACTTAATTATTTTTAGGAAATGGTGAGTGTCCCAATAAATGAAACCTATATGTAATGTACATACATTAAATATATGTATAGAGGAAAAAATAGGAGGCAATGACAAAAATTATCCATTTAAAAAAGTAATCAGTTAGCAGCTATGGATGCCAAAGTCAAGCAATGACCAGCAGGAGGAGTCCGCACAGCCAGATAAGATGGAGGAGGAAAATACCTGGTGTCCTCAGGACAGTAAGAGCAGGCAGTTTTTTGAACCAAAATATGACTATTTTTACTGTAAGGATTGTAAGGCCAGGTGGGAGAGTGCTTGTATGTTGTGTATTTCTGGAACTAATAAGGTTTATATCAAACAATTTTGTTGCATGTGCTAAAAGAGTTCTAACTCTTATGAAGTAGAAGCAATCCAATGTCAGACTTGTTCAGAGTCTTGTTGTCCTGTCCTCAAAAGAAAAGACACATTAATCTTAAGCCTCCTCGACAGCAAGTTTGTGGTTGCTGAAAAGACAAGAAATTATCCTGTGGCAATATTCACAGCTGTAAATACATCATGTGACAGGCAATATTGCTTATACAGAACACCTGAGCTCTCCTTGTAACTGCCTGTGCTGTCTTTCATTTTTGTAATTTGGCCCTGACCTTGCATTGGAAAATGGACATGACTTTTGTACTTTTTCTTGGTTGTAGAACTGTTATACAATGTGAAAAGAATAAAATAAATCCAAGTAAAAAAAAAAAGTAATCAATGGGGATGTTGATGAATTTATTTGTCTCTGGAATTATATTTTCCCAAATTTCAGATTATATCTGGACCATTTTTTAATTCAAAATCAAAAATCATAGAAACAGTTATTTTAATTTTTGAGAAATATAGAAACCTATAGACTATAATAAACTATAATAAATTGTGTACTCATGTCAACATATAAAACATTTCATATACAATTGAAATACACTTATTTTGGGGGAAAAAGGGTCTCATCCTCTTACCCGGACTACAGTAGTGTTGTCAGTTCACTGCAATCTCAAGCTCCTGACCTGATGTGATCTTCCTGCCTCAGCCTTTCAAGTAGCAGGGACTGTAGATGCATCTCACCACACCTGGCTGTTTTTTTGTTTTTTTTCATTTCTTGTTCAGGCTCATTTTGAACTCCTGGTCTCAAGTAATCCTCCAGCTTCGGCCCCGCAAAGTGATAAGATTACAGCTGAGGCACGATGCCTGGCCTGAAACACACTTTGAAGTCTTCTCTGACTGCATCCAGCTCCTTCTTTTTCAGAGGCAACCACTATGCAGAACTGGGTTTTACATTTTTAAGTCATATGTCTATATGTTTATTATATACATATGTAAGTGAAATCACAGTATTTTTGTGCTATAATTTTACTTCTTAATACTTGACTACCTCCTGGAAAAGCAAGAAAGAAGAAACATGAGGCAACATGTACACATTGACATCTCAACAGTGGGATCATGCCATGTATGTCTCCTCATCACTTGCACTCTCTTTCAGACTTATTGGAATAGACAAACTGATTTTCTCTGTTTATGGGCTTGTAAAATCTGAAGATAGTAATTTCAATCCCCTTTGATCAATGTCTCAGTTTTACCCCAGAGCCAACTAGCCTAAAACAAATTCTCAGTATACTCTGAATGTGAAAGGTCTTCCATGTATATGGGCCCAATTGTCTGGTTTTCATTCAAATTTCTAGTCTAGTAGGCTTATCTTGCACCCCTGGAACCTAATCTGGGCCAGGCTGGATAAAGAAGACAGTGATTACTTGGAATTGGTTTTTATGTGACCAGATTACTTTGAAATCCCCTGATCAGTTTAGGGATCATCTGATTTAGGACTTGATATGATTTTGTATTTCAATTGCTTGCCAGGAGTATATTTTCATTGCTTTCATTAGTTTAATTGTAAAAGGAAAATAAATAAAAAGTGTTTGAATTCATTTGTTGATTGATACTGCGGACAGAAGCCATATTGTGAACAGTGCTAACAGGGAATGTGGAAAACGGTTCATGGAACTTTGAATGTCAAGGGGAAGAGAGAAACCAAGAAAGGGGAAGACAGAGGGGAGGGGTGGTGCACAACCCTTGAGGGGGTGTCAAAGCGAGGCGGGCCGGTAGAGGCGGTGGGAGTGAGGTTGCTGGGGCAGCTGCTCTAAGGGGGAGCCTGGCAGTTGAGCGACAGAGCAGCTTAAGAAATGAGTGCTCAGCGGGGTGGGAGGCGAGGTAGCAGGGTGGTGTTCAAGGTTTCAGGGGCAGCAACTAGCAGGGCCAGCGTGGCTGTTGGGCTGCCCTGCGTTGGGTTGAGGGGGGCACATGAAACTTGATCAAGTTTAAAATTAATTGATTGCTAGAAAAACTCCAATAAAAAGAAATTTCTGGAAAGGAATCACCTGATTTTAGATTTAATCCTTAATGTTGCCTATATATTCATTTTCCTTTTTACTCACTTCTTTCTACTTTAGAGAATAGGAGATGCCTCCAATGGTATAAAATGAATTCTGAGTTTAAAAAAGAGTGAAATAATGGACAGGTACACCTGCGGTGCATCTTATAAGGATATATGTGAAACTTAGTAAATGTGGAATATAAATGTCTTAGCACAATAACTAAGAAAATGCCAGGAAGGCTATGTTAACCAGTGTGATGAAAATGTGTCAAACAGTCTATGAAACTAGTGTATGGTGCCCCATGATCACATTAATGCACACAGCTATGATTTAATAAAAAAAAAAAAATTAAATAAAAGCATAAGACAATGTAAAAAAAAAAAAAAAAGAAATGTTAGAAACTATTGGATTTCTTTAGGAAGAAGCAGAGGCTGAAATTCTGCTATGACATGGCTGGATAATATGTACTCTGAAGACCTTGCAGTGGTGACTGAGGGACTATAAAACAACCTGAGCAGTCCAGAAGCAGCAGCTCGGCAAAATAACCACACCTTGCTTCTTTGGCAGGATCTATCACTGAGCTAGCTCACCAGGTGACTTCAAATACATGCTTCTCTTCCCAGCATAGGGAACTAGAGATTGGTGTGCTCAGGGGCATGATATTGAACAGCTCTTACCAGTTCCTTAAAACATCCCAAAGGTACAGAAATTACTGTCTACAGAACTTTGAAATCAAGGCATATCCCAGAGACATTTGCTTTCTTCAACTTGATGTCTATTTTTTTTTTTTTATTTTTTATTTTTTTTTTATCATAGGAAACAGAGAAAACATTTTTACTATATTTCCTTAGTCCTGTGGCTCAGGTAGCCTCAACTTCCAGGTCTTTGCATTTTAAGGGCAATTCAAGTCCCACTCCACACCACATCCTATGGACAGGTTTTTTCAACCTCTGGGAAGTTCTATAAGGATGGTATGGTCAGTCCCATTTAAAGATGACCAAGCTAAGGCTTACAGAGCTTGATCACCTCCCCAGGTAAGTGACAGAATTGGAATGAGGTTCCACTTAATTCCAGGAAGTACCCCGAGCAGCCTTCCTTTTAGAAGATGGACTTCCATGGCTAGAGAAATGAACAGATCACACCTTCCTGATATTGGGGCCCTACTCCACACCCCTCTGGGTGATGAAGACTATAGAGGAGATAAAATCCTGGATTTGTACCAAGAAACATGTGTATAGGACCACAGAAATTTTCTGATCCCTGAAGCAGTCCTTGGGCTCAGACAGGAGCTCAAGTGCTAGCCTTGGGACAGGTGAGCCAGAGAGAAATTAATGTGTACTAAACTATTTAGAGCCAGTGTACTTTATATTTCATATCCTCTAATCCTGGAGCTAATCACGTTACACATCATTATGTCAATTATTCAGATCAAGAAACTAACTTTAAGGGAAGTTTTTGTTAATCAGGGAGACAACTTGTCCTCTCCACATCAGCAGCTAACTTTTGAATTACTTAAAGTGTTTTTGCATTTTGACTGGATGCTTGCAGGGCTGTGAATGCTCTAATTTCCCTCAAGGCTGGGCTCCCCAAGGTGTTTTCCAATGTATTTCAATTGTTAAGAGAAAGATTTTTTTATTTGTTTGTTTGTTTGATGCTAACTGGCATTTAACTTACTCAAGATTGTCATCATTATTCAGATAAGGCTATTACTGACTATAGGGAAGATTAAATAAATCACTATGATAGCCTTGTTACCTCTTTAGTGGTAGTTTTTCTATTTTTTCTTTATGCTTTCTGGGTACTAAATGATCTAATCTCCCTGGGGTCTGCCATTAAATGATTCCTGGGTATTACTCTTATTTAAAAAAATCATGACCAAAATAATTTTTAAGGAACAATATTAATGAAGTTGAAAAAGAAATAATAAATGTAAAAGAAAGATATTAATTGTATAAAACCTTTGTAGAAAATATTTATAGTCTACATGGGTTAGTATCCACAAATGGGTGCCACCTACTTGCTATTGTTGTTCAACACACTAACAAAAAGATTGGCAACTTATTTCCACTGAGAATTCACATGAATTTATAAATGTGTGGTAAAGATGTTAAAAATGCCAAAACTGTAAGACTTAATATGATGCAAATATTTTAGAATTTTGAGAATTTATATTAATTGGAAAAGACAAATTCCAACAGAAGAGAACTGTGATTACACTTTTGAACACAATTGTGTGTGTGTACATATGTGTGTGTCTGTGTAGGTGTACATGTCCATGTGTACTTCACTCACAGGAAAATGTCTTCAGAATATGCTTCATTCTGGGGACTATAGATCCTTTAGGGTCTGGATGTAGGAGTCTGACCAGTGAGAAATAAAGATTCATTTCAATTGATAAGTATGTTTTCCACTGTTTGAAATTTTGTATTCAGGAATAACTGTTTTGATAAAATATCAAAGTAAAATACTTGTGAACAAATAGACAAAAGTAAGCTAGACATATATTATTTACTTTGGTAAAGTATTAATTGTATTTAATTTCGTAGGCCAAAAAAAATAAATGAAAGAAACTAGTTGACTGTGTGTGTGTCTGTGTGTGTTTATCTAGCTCCTCTAACTCTACCACTCAAGTGCAGCTCACAATTGCAACAGTTTTTTCATTATAGACAGGGACTAGATTTTCAATCTTAGGTTCATATATTCCAGAAAATGTGCTTTTTTTTTTATGATCCAGAAAAAAATGGATACAGAAGAATTGCAGCAGATATGTGAAAATTTACAGTAAACTGTCTGATGATATTAATCAAGCTCCCAACATCAATCCCTTCTCCTCCCCTGCTGAGCAGAAATGTGGGAGGGAGGGGCTATGGTCCAAGAAAACTCTATGGATCTTTCTGAAAATCTGAATGGAAGGTGGACCTTCCTAATATATAGATCATTTTAAATTATATGCTATGGGACCATTAGCTAAAGACCTGGATAAACAAAATTGGGTCCAGCATACTTATGATCTTTATAACTTCCTCTGAGCTTATTATTATCATCTTTTCATGTAAATATATTTCTATAATGTTTGAAATGACTTTGTAACTTAATACCAATGATTTTATATGGATCTAAAGTTTCATCATATGTTGCCTCAAACTTTATTTCCCCAGTAGTGAAAATTTAGTTTTCTTACCATAGTTTCTGTTACAGACAATAGTAACAGCCTTATTGTCTGAAAGTGAAAATTTAGTTTTCTTACCATAGTTTCTGTTACAGACAATACTTAACACCCTTGTTACCGTGTTTCCCCGAAAATAAAACATCCTCCGAAAATAAGACGTACTTACAGGTTTCCTTCTGGGTGAAATATAAGGCATCCCCCCAAGAATAAGGCCCCCCCCAGGCTCTGTCTTTGAATGAAAATTAATTTACTGTAAACTGGTTGCTACGGCCGCCCCGACTGGCATCTAGTAACCAGTGACATTACACGGAGTCCTAACGTCACTGCTATGTGGAGGCGGAGTGGAGGTCGGAGTGAGCATTGAGCGCAGGGCAGGAGAGAGGAGGAGACTTTCGCAGATGCATGTCAAAGAACAGGAGAATCAGAGTGGATGGGATGGGGTGAAGGTGGTGAGTGCTGGTCTATCTCTGGTGACACTGCCTGATGCTTGGAGCCACCCTCACGATGACTGAAGGTAGGATTCACAGTTTGTCTGGTTTGTGTTGACAACTACTGTACTACTGTACTGTATATAGGTAATAAATTTCCTTTATTTTCATTTAACAATAAATGTGTACCGTATTCTTCTTCATGGAAAAATAAGACATTCCCTGAAAATAAGACCTGGCACATCTTTGGGAGCAAAAATTAATATAAGACACTGTCTAATTTGGGGAGAAACAGGGTATATATGTAAATACTATATATTTAAAAAAAATGTTTTATGTTTTTATTTATTTACCTGTCCCCACCCAAATGTGCCCAGAATATACAAGTATCTTTCTAAGAATTTCCCTCTTTTTCTTTTCTTTCTTTCCTTTCTTTCTTTCTTCCAACCCTTCCTTCTTTATTCCCTTCCCTCCCTCCCTTTTTGTCTGGTCTAGGGGGCAGTGGCTTCATCATAACTGACTGCAACCTCAAATTCCTGGGCTCAGGCAGGCCTTTTGCCTCAGCTTCCCATTTAGCTGGAACTGCAGCCATGCACCACCATGCTCTGCTAATTTTTTTCTATTTTTAGTAAAGAAAAGGTCTCACTCTTTCTTAGGCTGGTCTTAAATGCCTGACTTGAATCTATCCTCTTGCCATGGCCTGCCAGAGTGCTTGGATTGCAGGTATGACTCACTATACCTAATGTTTCAAGGACCAAAAAAATGCAAGCCCTTCCCTAAAATCAAGATTACAAATATATATACATAATATTCTTTATTGTATCTGAAAAAATAAGTGTAAAGGAAAACTACAAAAACATAGTCTTGAGCATCCATAAGCTAAAACACCAGATAGCTCAAGTATAACTTTTCAGTCTCCTGGAGGCATAGGGCAGCACAGGGCAGGCAGGAGGTGACTGAGAGAAGATGAGAGTACCTGAACAGGCTCTGGGCAGTTGTGCCCATCATGTCCTGAAGAGGGGAAGACTGATGTGTTGTGGGAGAATGTCTGGGAAGCCTGTACACGGGTAGGTAATGGAGGGTAAAGCCCTGCTCTCTGGAAGGGGGACCACTGTAGTGTGATCAACTCAACCGTCACTGATGAAAGAAGAGATAAATCAATGAATGCCATAATGGCTTGTGGACAGCAGGAAATGGAATTGCTTTAATATATGTGTAAATTTTTCAGCAGAATCCTTATTATAGTAAACACACATATTTCATAACATTTGTGACATTTTACAAAATATAATGCTCTTCGTGGAAAAAGAACAAACTATGGAGATAGCTAGGAGACTGGGGGCTCACCCTGGAGGAGTAGGGAAGAGGTAGAATGATGAAGGGTGAAAGATAATGTAATTAACCAGAGTTTTCTGGAATTTTCACTTACATGTAGCAATCCCTCTGTACCCATCACTTTTTGAAAATGTACAAAAGTACATTTTCAGGGCTATTTAAACCAGAGTTTGGAAGTGTAATCCAGGAATGAGCAGACAAAAAGGCTTCAACTGTGAGATGTTTGAGGTGCTGAAGACAGAGGACCTACAAACATACACACACACACACACACACACACACACACCTCAATTCATTTTTCAAATCTACTGTGTTTTCCCAAGAAATTTAATACAACATATAGTTTTCCAAACAAAGAAATATATGTGCATCTTACTTTTGTAAATCTTTTCAAATAATTTTCTGTTTTCAATATTTCATCAAAATGGTTTTCCCTAATTATAAAACTTGAAACAATATACAACAGCATATTTGTGAGTTAAAGTTAATCTGAATCTCTCACAGTCCCAACTCCTAATTGCTGACCTGTAGGGATGGGTTATGGATAGAATGGTGCATAATTTACAGATGTGTCTCTGGTGACATGCTCACAAACAAATAAACCTACACACAGTCTATTCAAAAAGTGCAATCATAGTCATCATCATCTTTGCAATTTTTCTTTTAAATTTAATATTCTTCTTAATATTTATATTTGCATCTTATTAGTTCTTGTGATTTAGGCACAGTTAGCATCTTTATTTGTATACACACACATACATGAAGTCTGATAATTAAACTCATGAACTCATGTTATGAAAAGTGCTGCATACCTACAATCACCTTCCCATTACTGCCCTTGGGAAGCTGTGCACCAATACCAGCACCTTATCTGCCCTTCAAAGCAGTTTTGAAACTTTTTCTGGAATCACCATTAGAGCTGTTATACAGCGCATGAAAACACAATAATGAATACAACTCAGCAAGACAGTGCCATATGTCAACACAAACACAGCTATAACATAGTGATATACCAGGGTTATGAAACCTTACCATGTTGGAGGCGGAGTATAATGGCGGATGGGATGGACGTGTAGCCCACCTCTCCCAAGTCATCAGGTGAGAGGAAAGAGGGTCTTGACCTTTTCCCCGTATGGATTATTGGTGTGGACAGACAGCTGGAGACGCCCGGCAAATTGGTGGAGTGCTGTATATGAGATGTAATTTAAAACCACAGACTCTGTTGCAGAGATTTTCCCTGTTTGGCTGTGCTGGACAGCAGGCCCCTCCCTCATGGAGGACAGCAGCTTGCAATTCCTGGCAAAACTCAACTCACAAAAATTGAATACTAAGCAGAGTTTGGCACCCGAAAGGGCAGCCACTCAGAATCACAAGGAACTAAGCAGCCCAATGGAAAATTGAAGGAAAAATTGAAGGGAAAATTGAAGGGAAGGGATCCCGCCCGGGAAACAGACATTTTGAATTCTCTGAAATGGTGGCCACCTTCCCCCAGAACAACAGGAGTGATTAAATAGTCCAGATCATTCCTTGTGGGGAATATTGCTGTGGGCTGGCAGTTCAAGCTCTGTGGGGAACTGGACTAAAAACTCCAGAGCCATAAAAACTGAGTATTAGGTTTCCATGTGCCACAGCCCCAGCGGAAGCGAGATGTGGCCCACCATGCAGCACCCGGCAGCAGCCACGGTAGCTGGCAGCAGTGAGACCTGGTCGCTGCCAGCACCCTCCCCAACAGCCGATTGCAGTTGCCAGTTTGCAAGAGAACGTGGGAGCATAGTGGAAACATCTATGAAGCGTGTGCTCCCGCACTGATTTGGGAGGTCAGATAGGAGTGCTGTCTGGAACAGAGCAACTGAAGTTGAACAACAATTAGGTAAAAAAAAAAAAAAAAAAAAAAAAAAAAAAAAACATTTAAAGAAACTCCAAAATGGCTATGGGCCAGGTAGGGTGGTTACCATAGTAACAGTATAAATGGTGAATCAGGTATAAGCCTGGAAACCACTCACAGAGCTACCTGGTGTCCAGAATGTATATTGCATTATAAATATATTCCTACGAAAGTTGATCCCTACATCATACATAGAGATGTATATTTCTATATATATCTATTATACAAGAATAATATTTTTGTGGTTGGTGCCTTTTTTAATCTTTTCTCATCATTTTTTTGGAGGAACTATCATTAATTATATATATATATTTTTTTTTTTCTTCATTTTTAACTTTTTTATCAACAACACTTATTATTTTTCCCTTTGCTCCTCCTCTTCTTCTCTTCTATGGTTTCTGAGGGTGCTACCATCAGATTTCTAGAGATTTTTTTCTTTGTTTGTTCATTTTGTTGGTATGTTTTCTACCTTTTTTTTCTCAATTATTTTATGATTAACATTATTTTTATGGTAGTTGTTTTTTGTTGTTGTTTTGTTGTCTTTACGTCTACGTGTTTCTGACTGTTTGTGCATCTGTGGGCTTGTGTGTTTGGTAGCCTTTTTATCTGTTTATTTGCTCATTTGGTCTCAATGAATTTGGTGTTTTGACCTGCAATTCTGAGTTCCCAGCACTACACTACACTCTCACTCTGAGGTATGGAGGCTTGTCCCCCAGAAGTCCAGATTCTTGGGTGATTTCTCGAGGTTGTGGACAGGGCCTGGACTGCAGCTGGTCAATGCTGACTCTGAGGAAGGGGAGTGAGGAGGTGACAGTTGGATGAGAGGGAACCATACCAGAGTGGCAGTGCCCTGAGCTGCATAGCAACAACCATTTTTGGCAACAATAGGGCCCACCCCTGCATATTCTGAAGCCACAACCTCTGTCTCCCTGGGCAACCAGGGGAGGCCAGGCATCGCTCAGATGGCAACCACCACAGAACAGATCTGGGAATGAAATATATGCTCCATGAGTAAAGGGTTTGCCTGTGGCAGTACTGGCTAGGGTGGAGTGCGGGGACTGAAAACGAACGCACAGAGCCAGGAAATTCCCTGGGAATGGCTGACCCAGAGGACCACTTTACTGAGCCTAAGGTGCACCAAGCCCTTAGGGGATCATCAGGCTATAGACAAAGGAAGGCAGGAGGCTAGAGCTGACTGTGCTATGAATACAAAGCTGCAGGAGTAAAGACAGGGCCTGAGGCACAGGTTCTGGGAACTCAAAACAGCTTCACTTCTGCAGAGGAAATTAGGAAGGGACAGAAACAAATTCCCACAAAGTTGTTCTGTTCTGTGAGGAACATCAATCAGGGGTGGGGCTGGAACTGAGTGAACACCCCTCCGCCTCAATCAAGCATCCTAGGTTGTCAGGCCTCACCACCCCCTGCTGGATAGAAGCAGAGAGCAGTGGCCTGGCTGAGCAGATACAGATTCCCTTGTGATTCAGGCAGGTGCAAACCCCTGGAGTATCTGCTCACTGGAGGCACCTGAGTCACAGCCCTATGGGGCTATCAGTAACTGGGTGTGACAGAGGTGCAAGGTGTGGAAGGAGGCATCAACCTTCCCAGACTACTCTATTTTCTGAGGGGGGTCCTCCTGAGTTCACGGACCACTGGAGCAAGTCATATTTGAGTTTTCACCAGACCCCTGTGATCTAGTTCCCAGAGACCTTTGAAACTCTCGCACCTGTGACAGGTGTTGACTGAGACAACTGATTTGGACATTTTGAACTGAAAAATTCACCTGAGGACAATTCAAGTGGTGCCCTGGGTGTGTGGTTGTACGAGGGTTTGATTTTCCATTTCAAATTGCTTCCTGTGGAGGGCTGGGTGACTTAATTGCTGGTATTTCTCCACAGCTGAGACTTCAACCCAGAGTAACTGTTTCACTAGGGTTGAACATAGACCAGCTGAAAACAAGACAGAACCACTTAGCCCCACTACACCAAATAGTTCCCCAGTTTCTCAGGCCATAGCACTGTACAGGTCCTCAAAAAATCTCCAAGGGAAATGTCAAACCATGTAAAATAATCATGGAGTGGAATCAGTGGAAAAAATCTGGTAACATAAAATACCAGAATAGATCAACCCACCCAAGGAAAGATATGGCAGATGTAACTGAAGATTCCATACATAAACAGCTGGCCGAAATGTTAGAAATCAAACTCAGAATTTGGATTGCAAACAAGAGTAATAGACTGGAGGAAAATTTGGAATTAGAAATTCAAAGAGCAATTCAAAGGTCAGAATTATAAACTCAAGGATAAATTCAAAAGTCTCAAGAATTTAATGAATTTAAAGACAAAACCACAAAAGATTTTGATGCACTGAAGCAAGTATTTGCAGCCTTCAAAGATTTGAAAAATACAGTAGAATCCCTCAATAACAGAGTGGAGCAAACAGAATAACGGATTTCTAACATTGAAGACAAAGCTTTTGAATGCTCCCAAACTCTCAAAGAAGAAGAGAAATAGAGAGAAAAAACAGATAATTCTCTCTGGGATAATTCGAAGAAGGCTACTATCTGCCTCATTGGAATCCCTGAAAGTGATGAAGTGGCCTCGCAAGGCACAGAGGCCCTTCTCCATGAAATTATGAAAGAGAATTTTCCAGACATGCCTAGAGATTCTGAAATTCACGTATCAGACAGTTTCAGAACCCCAGCATGCCTCAATCTGAATAAGACATAACCCAGGTATATCATAATTAACTACACTAGTGTTATTATGAAAGAGTAAATTCTCAAAGCAGCCAGACCTAAGAAATCCATTACCTACAAGGGAAGAATATTAGAATGACTGCAAATCTCTCTGCTGAAAATTTTCAAACCAGAAGAGGATGGACATCAACTTTTAATCTCCTAAAACAAAATAACTTTCAACCCCAGATCCTGTATCCAGCTAAACTGAGTTTCATTTATGATGTAAAAATTAAATAATTTAATGACATTCATATTTTGAAGAAATTTGCCATAACCAACCAGCTCTTCAGGATATTCTCAGACCTATCCTCCATAATGACAAGCCCAATCTTCTACCACAAAAATAAACTCACTCAGAAACATTTGATCAAATTCCAACTTCCACAGCAGTGAATGGATTAAAAATGTCCACTTGACTGTTGAAAAACTCAATACCCAAAATTTTACCAGACTTATCAATATTTTTCATTGTTGTGAATGGCTTAAACTTTACTCTAAAGAGGCACAGATTAGCTGGCTAAATACAAAAACTTAGGCCAGATATTTGCTGCATACAAAAGTCACATCTTACCTTAAAAGATAAATATAGACTCAGGGTGAAATATGGTCATCCATATTTCAGGCAAGTGTTAATCAGAAAAAAGCAGGTGTTGCAATTCTATT
>CAUYPK010010230.1:0-21170 GCA_963574355.1 Loris lydekkerianus
ATCAGAGAAATGCAAATCAAAACTACTTTGAGATATCACCTAACCCCAGTAAGAATAGGCCTCATTACAAAATCCCAAAACCAGAAATTTTGGCGTGGATGTAGAGGAAAGGGCAGACTTCTATCCTGCTGGTGGGAATGCCCACTAATACGTTCCTTCTGGAAGGATGTTTGGAGAATACTTAGAGACCTAAAAGTAGACCTGCCAGTCGATCCTATAATTCTTTTACTAGGTTTAAACCAGAAGACCAAAAGTCACAATATAACAAAGACATCTGTACCAGAATGTTTATTGCAGCCCAATTCATAATTGCTAAGTCATGGAAGAAGCCCAAGTGCCCATTGACCCACGAATGGACTAGCAAATTGTGGTACATGTATAGCATGGAATATCATGCAGCCTTAAAGAAAGATGGGGACTTTACCTCTTTTATATTTACATGGATGGAGCTGGAAAGTATTCTTCTTAGCAAAGTATGTCAGGAATGGAAGAAAAAGTATCCAATGTACTCAGCCCTACTATGAAGGTAAATTATAGCTTTTACATGAAGGCTATAACCCAACTATACCACAAGACTATGGGGAAAGGGCCAAGGAAGGGGAAAGGAGGGGGGAGGTTAGGGTGAAGGGAGGGTGCACATCTATGGTGCATCTTAGAATGGGTACACGCGATTGCACTAATGTACACAGCTATGATTTGACAATTAAAAAAATGCTATCCTGAAACATGGGAGAAAATGGGATTATTTTTCAATGTTTATGTTTCTAAAATATGACAGTTATTTCAAAGTCAAAATGTCTTTGCAGCTCTTGATGAGGTCAGTGTGGTGAGAGAAATTTCTTCAGTTTCTGAAAGCAAAGCAATCAAGTCTAGCCTTGTTCACATTTCTAATTTATAGCAAGCAGAGAAAATGGAATTTGCTGGGCTTTCCTTTTTGGGTGGCTTCCATGTGGGAAGGACTGCCAAACAATAGCAGGCATCCCGATTACCTGAACAGTCACCCTGATTATTACCCATTGCAGAGTCAACCAGGGGGCCAGCCACCCTGTGCTAGTAATTTTAAATAAGGGTGGGACCAAGTTCCTTGGGAGGTTCCCAGAGTAGATTAGCAGGAGAGAGAATAGCCAGCCCTTCACTTGCAACTAAGGAGTAGACACCACTGGGTCTTCCAGAGCTCTCAACAGAAACCACGGTACTGCCAATTACTTTAAGGCAGGTAGTGACAGATCAAAGGACAGTCTGGCCACTGTCTGTGATTCTGCCTTCTTCATCCCTTATACGTGGAGTAAATGATACCTTCACTTATTTCTTTTTTTCTGGGGGTGGGAACTCTTTTTAAAAAGAGGTTAATGAAAGTGCTTATTTTGGTATTATTGGCTCTGTGTGTCAGGCATCAGATACACCGACCACATCCACCTGCATGACCATGTTAACTCTCAAGTATAGCACAAGTCCAGGGTGAGGGGCGTTATGAGTGGGCCGAGAACTAGGCCTTGAAGAACACACACCAGTGTATCCGTTTGCCTCAAGGATGCTCAGAGAAATCTTAACCCAGTCCAGGTAACATAAACACAATACCACAGTTGTGGGCCTTTCTCTGTTCACATTTAATGTTTTTCTGAGTATAATGGCAGTAATAGAAGTCCCCAAATATCACATGGTGGTAACATCAAATGATCTGTGGTTCATTCTTGGAGAAGGCAATTAATTATTGTCATATCAAGACAATGTGTGAATCAAAAAATTATTCAGTGAGTACCTGTGGAGGTTCCAATAGAAATAAATACAAAGAAAATTTGACTTTAAAATCTTAATATACCCACATAAACCTTTTTCTTTTCTTTTATTTGTTTTCTTTTATTTGTTTTATTAAGTGTTTTGTACATAGATCATAAATACTTTTATGCCCATTTCAGTGTGTTGATTATTTGTACAAATTGGAGTGCTTATGGAGCATATTGCAAGTACAAGTTGGTTCTATCATGTGTAGAACACAAATGTCCTAAGGCTATAATTGGGTAAATGAGATGAAAGCTATGCTGATTAGTATGATGTAAGCACTCCAAACCCTTTTCTTTTAATCTTACTTTCTGGTAAAGTGGGAAAGGATTATGATGAACCATTTGAATCTCTATTGCACCTGTTTCTATGTGAATCTAATCTTCTATAGATAATAACTAAAATTTCAAATGGTTCAACTAACGCCTGTATTTGGGTATATAATGAGCTGTGAGAGCTGACCATGACAGAACCTGCCAAAACCAGGGCAGTGTCAGCAGTGCCTGGGCCCAGGAGGACCAGGGAAATGTTAACTCCATCTCACTTCTATGAAAATGTGGTTTGGGGAATTGAGCGGTTTGACTGGTATCATGCTGCTGGTATCAATAGAATGAATTGAGAGGTAAGTCTCTGTTAGTTATCCGCTGCTCTCATTCAGTCTCCACGATACCTTAATTCCAAATTCAAGTTTAATCATAAACACATGACCTACTTCTTATTTAACATCATAAAGAAATGAGAATATGATTACAAGTTTATATTTCTGGAACATGCTCTGGTGGCCACTACAATCAGAATAATTTCTGAATCTTTTTTTTGAGGAGTTGATTACAAGTAATAAAATGCTTTCTCATAGATCTTTGTTTTATTTATATTTGATTACCTTATTAAAGCTGAGAAAGTGATTTTTGTTCTTTTCATGGTCAGCTAGACGAGTGCCTTTATACAGTGCAGATTGAGTCAGGTTGTGCTGCCATGTAGCCTCCTGAACATACCGCACCCACTGAGCTCATAAATGCTCTGGGTGAAGGGACACCTAACATGGGAGCGGTGAGTCCATTCTGTGGCAGTGCCTAGTCTAAAAATCTGCAGCTGCTTGAATGTGACAATATGACGTGCATTAAAATCACTGAGCTATCAACCCCTGATGAGGGGGAGCTAGCCTGCTGGGGCCTC
Organism: Loris lydekkerianus; assembly: GCA_963574355.1. Classification (NCBI taxonomy): domain Eukaryota; kingdom Metazoa; phylum Chordata; class Mammalia; order Primates; family Lorisidae; genus Loris; species Loris lydekkerianus. The sequence goes on from CAUYPK010010230.1 coordinate 2,956, forward strand.
TGCTCTGCTCTCAGGATGAGGATGCCGTTCTGAGTGCCCTTCAGCTCCTCCTCATTCTCCTGGGGCTCTTTTGAGGCCATGCTCCTTTTCCCTCTCAGAGGACTCACCCACTCACAGACTCTCCTCTCTCTGAAGAATGGTGCTGGGAGCACTCAATTCCTGCCTGCTAATGGTGCCCCAACAAAGCCTCCAGTGACAGCTTCTCTCCTCAACACCGGACCCACATTTCCAGGTCCCATTGCCTCTTAGATATTGCTAAGCGTGTCTTAGTTGATGACTGTGACACTGGGTACCAATGATGATCATAGAACTGATTGCCCACATAAGAATGGCCCGTGACCCAGGCAGCAAAGGCCCTCATGTCTTTCTGAAGTCTGACACCTCAGGGCTTCTAATCTAATGAATCCAGGAGTGTGGCCTGGGCATGGGGTGATATTCCCCTCCCAGTTGTGAGCTTGGGCCAGAACTATATGGCCCACAAAGCCTAAAATTCTTACTATGTGGCCTTTTGCAGAAATTGTTTGCCACCCTATGCTGTGGAACCTAAAGGTCAACCTCCTGTTGCTGCCCATGTCCTGCTCTGGTTCCCACGCTGAGGCCACCCTGCACATTTGCTGTCCTTTCCAGCTCTTCTTTCTTCATCATCACTTAGCTTTGGTCCAGGATACTGTAAACACTGAGCCTCCTGCCTTTCCCATGATAAGCACAGACATCCCAGCTTCAAATTCAACTTCTTGATGAATCTATAGTGAAGGAAGTGTTAACTATGAGCCTCAGCTTCAGCCTCATGTCCCACCTGGCCATATTCTTTTGCATAAACAGTATAGAAATGAATATGTTTGTGCGCATCCTGGTCTTAGAATGTGCTTTCCAGGTTGATGCATCCTTTAAGGGTTACCTCATAGTCCCCCGTCTCACTCAGTTCTAGGTGCATTGCTGGAAGCTTCCACTCCACACGTCCTGTCTGATGCCCCTGCAGCACAGAGAGTGTCATTAGGCCCACCCTGCTGATCCAGACTGAGGCCCAGAGAGGCCAGGGAACATGCCCACGTTTACAGAGCAAGTAAGCAGCAGAGCCAGAGTTAAACCACGTCAATCTCACTCCCGATTGCCCACTATAGGACCTCGTTTATTTTGCATCACCAGGGAATAATGAAGGAGAGCTTGTTTTAACTACTCCAGTAGAAATAGTTCTAAAACATTATACACACTTCTCTGCCATCTCCATTAGGCTATACCAAACATGATGTAAACTCTTCAAGACCATACCACCTCATAGTTATTAATATAAGTTTTATGGTGGTGTAGAAAAATTGGAATCTACACTATGACAATATATCATTTCCAAATGGGATTGCAGACTCAGGTCAACCTTACCCTGATGGGGTCAGAAGGAACCAGCCATGCATCTTTGGCTGCTGTTTTGTTCTTTAGCTGTGTTCCTCCACACATGTGGACAAGCTGGTGGGCAGCCTGGGAGGGAGCCAGCTGAGTGCAGTAGGGTTTGTGGTCAAAAAGGCACATGTTGGGGCCAAACAGCTCTAGTGTCAAGGCCTGATTCTGGTGCTCATTAGCTGTGTAAACTCAGGCAAGTCTCTTGGCCTCTGTGAGCCTAAGAGACCTCATCTGCCTAGTGGACTTAGAAATCACGCACAGGGTAACATGCAATTCTGGGAATGAGTCAGGCACATAGGAAGCATCTACTAAGCAGTCAACATCATTATTAGCTTATTGAGGATGTTTTTTAACTTTGCTGTCTGGAGATTCAGCTTCTCAGATGACTTTGTTGTGCAGCCAGGACTGAGAGTCACCTTTCCCTGTTGTCTTATTGCCTAGAACACATTCAGTCTCCAAATTAAAAGCTGAAACTCCTTGGCTGGCATACAGAGTCTTTGAAGGCCTGAATGCCTCCTTTCTGCCATGCCTTCCCAGGCCACTCCATCCCAGGGACAGCTTGATGTTAGTTGGTCTGACCAGAGTCAACAGAATTTCTCTGGCTCCCTCCCGTATGCAACAAAGCAGTATTTCTGGCCTGCAAAGTTTCCTCATTTCTACCTGAGTCCTCCAGGTGGGGTCCAACATGTCCTCCTAATAATTCTCCCCTAGTAGATTGTGATTTTCAGGAGGGCAGAGACAGTGTCTTTTTACAGGAATATTGCCACCAGCTTTCTGCAGTAAACATTTGTTGAATAAGTGATAAATGAATGGAAGCTACGTGACCACAGCCACAATGACGCTGAGTCCACCAGCAAGTTGCCTTATTGTCACCTGCCTTGTTTTACAGCCTTCAAAGATGTGCTTCTCCCTCATAATGACTCAGTGTGTGTGTGAGTGTGTGAGTGTGAGTGTGAGTCTCATGGGACAGGCATGATTCTGCCTTGTTTCACCCTTAAAGTTCCCCCAAGATGACAGAGTCCCCTCAGGCTGGCCAACCCTCTGCACACACCTTGGGCCATCCAGCTGTTGGAGCACATCCATGTCCTGATTGGATGTTGTTTGCCAATGGCCTAGGACGGGGTTAGGGGAGGACTAACACCACCTCTAGGATGGGGCTTTTCCTTCCAGATGCTCCTTATGAAATGGCAACAGAATGGCAACCAGACACACGTCACAGTCCATCTGAAGGATCCACCCCTCCTCCTCCTTTTGAAAGGCGCAGTCCCCTCTAGAGGGCCACGCTGGGGGCAGGATGACTCTTGGTGAGCACCAGGTCAGTGGACAAATACACTGACAAATACAAATGTATTTGTCAGTGGATCATAAATTAGTGAATAACTGATGGACTGAATACATCATGGATGTTTGGAGTGTTTGTCTTGGGTTGGGTGTGTTCTCAAAATGGAGTTAACTGCTTATCATTAAGAAATGAAAGAAATCATTAACTTTCTATTTACCACATATGGGTCCTTAAATATTCACGGCAGGGGAGGAACCATGGACTCCACATAGAAGTTTCTCCGACCCCTGGAGTGTCCCTGTAGGACCCTGTAGGAGAACCCGGTTCTCCAGTTCCTACCACAGGTGGCTGCTGAGCCCCTGAGATGGGGTCAGTGTGACTGAGGAACTGAATTTGTCATTTATTTAATTATTCTTAAATTTAAACGTAAGATACCTGGATATTGGAAGTCTAAGTATAGTTAGAACAACTTAGGTATGTCAACCTACCTTTTCAACTATAAGTTTTATGAAACATAAATACAGATCAATATTTTTGATGAGACTGATTCCTAACTGAGATGGGCTATAAGCATAAAAGACTTAGAAGATTTCAGAGACTTTATGTGAAAAAGAGAATATAAGAATAGAAGGTGTCCCATTAATATTTTGGGGTAGAGCACATGTTGAAATGACAGTGTTTTGGGTATATTACGTATTGAGTTACAGGTAATTTATGGTGAGTTAATTTCACCTGCTTCCTTTCACGTCCTTTCTTTTTTATTTTATTTATTTTTTTATTATTAAATCATAGCTCTGTACATTAATGCGATCATGGGCCACCATACACTGGTTTTATAGACCATTTGACATATTTTCATCACACTGGTTGACAAAGCCTTCCTAGCATTTTCTTAGTTATTGTGTTAAGACATTTACATTCCACATTTACTGAGTTTCACATGTACCCTTGTAAGATGCACTGCAGGTGTAATCCCACCAATCACCCTCCCTCCGCCCATTCTCCCCCCTCCCTCCCCTCCCTCTCCCCCTTCCCCATATTCTTAGGTTATAACTGGGTTATAGCTTTCATACAAAAGCCATAAATCAGTTGCATAGTAGGGCTAGGAAGATGGAGACTTTCACTTACTTTAAAGTGGCTCTTGGGAAATGTGACCTTGCCTGTGTGGGTTGTATTACCTTCCTGTCAGCCAGGGCTGCTGTAGGACTCGCAGGAGGCTGCCCTGCTGGAACCTTGTGTCCACCCAGAGCATCTTCAGTGAAAATCTCACTTGGAGTTGAAGCAGGAAGCTCCCTGGTGACCGTATTTGTTTGCTTCTTGTTGGAGTTTGAGGGAGACTGAATGCAGTGTGAAACTCGCTGTGAAGCCAGGTGACATTGACATTTGTGACATTTGTGGTCTCAAGATCATGCTTTGTAGATTAAGCACTTGCAAGGGGCCAGGCACTGGTGAGGTAGGTCGCATTATTATTCCATTTTACAGAAAGGGAAAGTGAGGCTCAGAGCAGTTCAGTGATGTGCCTGGGACTCCTAGCAGAATCAGAACATACATTGGTCCAACCCCAACCCTTCTTTCCCCTGGTCCCACTGAGGGAAGGGTCCCTTGCAGAAGGGAGATGGACCAAGGGATGTGTGTTATGTTGTTTGCTTCCCAGTTCTAGGCCGAGAAGTCCATCTCTTTCTTTATGTCACTGTCATCTCAGTCTCAGATCTGATGGTTGGGGTAAGACTGAGTCGGGTTCACATCCCACGTCTTCCCTGTCATTGTTTAGCCTTTTAGTGGTTGGCTGTCTTATCTTGAAAAGAGGTAATCTTCTCGACAGCTCTGGGGAAAGAGTGGAGGCACGTTGATTGGCACAGCCCTGCCTTAGAACCGTAAGATGAGCTATTGCTGTCCTTCACCTGCCATGAGATCAAAAGAGACTTTTCAGAAGACAAGTGTACTTCTATAATTTTACCATTGTAAAGTTTCCATTTCTTAGATTTTGAAATTAATGATCATGAATGAACTTTAAAAGAATATGTAGGGCGGCACCTGTGGCTCAACGGAGGAGGTCACTGGTCCCATATGCCGGAGGTGGCGGGTTCAAACCTAGCCCCGGCCAAAAACTGCAAAAAAAAAAAAAAAAAAAAAAAAAGAATATGTAATTGCTTTAACACAGGGATAGGAACCTTTTCACACTGGAAGACTGAATTAATTTAGCTGTAATCAAGTAAGACAGCATTCAAGAAACTTCAATTTGATACACTTAAAAATGTGCATGATTTTGTAAAAATCTAACTACCGTGTGCTAAATAATTTCAAGAAATGAAAACTGTTTGTTAATTTTGGAGTCAACTAAACTTCTAATTGGCCTTCTTGTCCTTTTTGTTGGAAAGCATTTGAATATTTGGTGGCAGCATGGAGGCTGCAGCTTCAGCTGATCGTCTGGATGGGTCTCAGTTATTTGAGACCTTAAGGGTGTATTGATTTGTGTTAGGTAGGAGAACGTAGATTTGCAGCAATAAGTGGTTAAAAAGCAAGAAAGCATTTTGGGGGCATGTAGCCAAAGGTGTGGGCATTCTACTGCATTTTTCCATATTTCAACTGGATCTTTCTTAGCATCAAATGACTTTAAAATGTCATCTACTGAGAGCTCACTCAGTTCCTTCTGTAGTTCTTCAGGTGCTTTGGTGATATCAACTAGGTGATACAAATTAGCTGAAATGTTAATTTGAGTGGGATGTCATATTCTCAAAGTCATGAAACCTTTCATTGTATTCTCCAACTAATAGGTCTATAACAGCTGCCTATTCTTCAAATGATTTGCATATATGCTCCTCAGTGACCTTTGCAAACTGGTGAAAATGTTCATCTGTAATGTCCTTTTGAAAAGAAGTGTTTTGAAAAAGATAGAATTAAAAGAATTCTTGGATTTTTTGCTGTATATCATACATAGACCTAGTTTTATCAATACCTTGTAAAGAAATATGTAAGTTGTTTTTATTTAAAGTGATATTATACAGAAATGCTGCCTTCCTATAGAAATCTTTTTCTCAAAATTCATATTGATGATTCTGTTCTTCATAAAAGATAATTATCTGTCCTTGTAGGGATAAAATTTTGACTAACACCTGTCCCTGTGATATCCAACACACTTTAGAATGACACAGAAAATCCACACTAAATACCTCACAATTTACCATTAGCATGTTAGAAAATGGACGATGCCATATTGCATTTGCACAAATGTAGTTAACAATGGTTGTAATCTGTTGCAAAGTGTCACTTATAATAGAAATGTTAACACAGAGATTTTGCTGATGCAAAACACAGTGAAAAGAAGTGACAGCATCTTCTTTAATCTGTTAATACTTTTCTAATCTGTGCAACAAACCCTTCCTGTTTTCCTATCATGGAAGGTGCACCATCTGTACGTACATTCACTAAATTTACCAAATTCAGCCCAACTCACAACATTTATCTTGAAAGCTGTTGAAGATGGCTACTCTCTGCAGCCAAGAAAATCTTCTGTTATGATCCGAATGAAGCATAAAACCTGTGCTGTGTCAGTAATATCAGGTGATTCCTTCAAAGCAATTGAATAATATATATTTTCCATTTGAAGTATGGCATAAAGTTGTTCTGTTAAGTTGAAGGCTAATTTATACTGCTGAATAGTTACAGTTCTCCTTGGAAGAGGCAGGTGTTTGTGCTTTGAAATGTTACCAGTGTGTCTTTACATCCTACGACTTTGACAATGCATTCTTTCAGAATTTCTACGTCACCAAATAGATTCCCGTTTTTTCCTATGTATATAAGCTACTTTATAACTTGCTTCAGTGGCATTATTTCCAGGTCTTATTGATGCTTGAAGTAATGTCTTTGTTTTTCATCTTTTAATTTCTGCTAAACAACCTTTCCCACCTCTCCCCCCCATTTAAAGTATCTGTTGTTCTTACGAGTGTGCTGACGAGCAGTGAATTCCTTTAACGTTGGTACTGAAGTAGCACAAAGCAAGGAAATTATGTCATCTTCAGCAGAAATAAGATACTGTTTGTAATTGTGATACTGCAATCCTCAATCCTCATTAAAAAGTCTTCTTTCTTCCTTCAGCCGTCTCTTGGTCTTTTCTGACAAGATGGGCTGCTGAGCAGCCAGAATGAAAAAGCTGTGCAATTCTTCACAAATTCCACTTCAAACAGAAACACAGTGCACTGTTGTCAAAAGCTGATAGCAGACTGGCACACAGGACCCCCATAAACTCCTGCCAACCAGCTCCTGTAGTAGTGATGACAGTGGGGTGGGGTAGGGAGTCAGAACTAAATCCTGAGTGTAGTACCCATCCATTTAGCCCTTAATGTCCTAATTTTGACAGTCAATCTGGGAGGATTATTTTGCTAAAACTTATTTTATTCTTTGGTATTTTAAATTCATTCATTTTAAAAGCAAAATAAAAATACAAAAGACAAACAAACGTTATTAATAAAAGTAAAAAGATTTGTTCTCTAAAATTTAGATTCAGTCACAAGGCCACAAGGCCATCAAAAGCCACATGTGCCCTTAAGGCCACACGTTCCCTGCCCCTGCTCTAAAGCTTAGGGTTTCGACCTGTAGATGGCTAAGTTTCACTTCTGCCCTAGCACTAAAACAACAAAACAGCCCAACTCCTCAGAACACACCACGTAGAGTAGTCCTCTCCCAGCCTTCCCACTGCTGAGCAGGAAGAGATGGAGAAACAGCAGCTCAAGGCTGCAGTGTGGGGAGGCCCAGGGACTTGCCTGCTCTGTTGCTGTGTTGGAGACTCTACCCAAGAGAAAACTTGTTTTCTCCTTTTCTTACCACGATAGGCCTCAGTACCTATGGGAGGTCCATGGAGTCACACCCCCATGTCGTTTCCATAGACAAGTCCAGCATGTTTGGGGTTGAGATGATCTTTGGGGTCACTTCTACCCCAACATTCCACCAGGAGGGAACAAGGCACCATGAAGTCAGAGCCCAGCTTGGTGCAGGCTCATAGGAGAAGCAGGCCCAGCGCTGGGCTCCCAGTGCCCTGACTTTGCTCCTTCCTCTGCAGCCTGCCTGCTGGCCTGGGCAGGTGTATGTGTGTGCACACACAAATGTGTGGGTCTACGTGCAACTTTAAGCCATTTAAAAATAAGCTAAAGATGTCCTGCCCTTTGGCCCATAAATACTGTGGTGTGTATTTTCAAAGTGCGAGGCTATCCCTTTACATTTCCCTGGTACAGTTACCCCAAATCAGCAAGTTTAACACTGATGTGATACAATACTACCATTCAGTCCACACGCTTCCCCAGTGAGGCCCTTTATAACTTCACTTTGTCTCTTAGTAGTCCTTAAAGACGGCTCCTTAATCTTTTTTGACTTTGGCATTTTTGCAAAGTTCCACTTTATTTTATAGAATATTTGCCCATTTTGTTTTGGTCTAATAAATAGTGAGAGGGCTTAGTTGCAGTAAGACAGAGTGAGTACACCCATTGAATGCAGCCCCACAACCTGAACAAAAGGCACAGAGCAGCTGTGAGGACTCTGGAAAGTTACTCACAGAAGAGGACCAGAAATTAAAGTGCCAAAATGATAGTGAATTTTTCTTTTCCTTTTCCTCTTGGCCTGGTTGCAGGACCGGTTGCAGAAGTGTCTGTCAAATAGGGTAACAGAGTTTCAGCTGCGTCATCAAAGGACCTTGTAAAGGACTCCAGGGAGCTGGAAGACACTGAGAGATCATGGAGTGGGGGTCCTACATGAGGGGCTGCACATTGATGGGGGTCTCACATGATAAGCCCAAGAGACGGGGAGAATTGAACAGGAGACAGACCACTGCCTGGGCCAGCTGCTGGGACACACAGATGTAAAAGACTGCTCAGACTTTTTGTTTCTTTTAAGTTTTAAATAATTAATTAATAGGCTTTTTCGATTTTTAATTTTTTTAGAGATAGGGTCTTGCTCTGTCACCTAGGCTAGAATATAATGGTGCAATCATAACTTGCTGTTACTTCAAACCTCTCAGATGAGGCAATTTTCCATCCTCAGCCTCTTAAGTAGCTGGGACTACAGGTGCACACCACTATGCCCAGCTAATTTCTAAGTATTTTTTAGAGACAAGGATCTCACTATGTTGCCTAGGCTGGTCTTCAACTTCTGACCTCAAGTGATCCTCCCACTTCAGCCTCCCAAACCAAGTGCTGGAATTGTAGGCATGAGCCACTGTGCCCAGTCAACAGACTTTATTTTTTAGAGCAGTTTTAGGTTTCCAGAGGATTGAGTAGAAAATGCCAAGTTCTTATATGAGGTTAGAAAATTAAGTTTGTGAACTCATCCTGGAAAAAGTGATATCTACCTCTATTGCTGAGAATCAGTGTTGGTCGCCTTAGAAGTACTCCCCTTGGTAAGCTCTGCACCAATGCCAGCACCCAGTTCACACTTCAAAGCACTTTTCCTAGGATGAGTTCACAAACTTAATTGTCAGACTTTGTGTGAAGACAGTAAAAGAATTTCAGAATTGCTCTGAAGGGTACACTAGACATTGGCATTGGGGCATAGATTCTTTTGGGAGTACTTCAAAGGTGACTGCAGTGATATTCAGCAATGAGGTACGTAGCACTTTTTCTAAGATAAGTTTTTTTTTTTTTTTTTTTAATTTTCACATATACATGTGTTCATTAGGCTTCCAGTTTTTGCCTTCACAAAATTAAAAAGGCTCAAAATTTAACAATAATAACAATGTTTAAGATAGGGACCAGAAACAAAAACCTTGCAAACAACCAACAAAGACAAGTACATTCAGAAAAGAAATCAGACGAGGTCAGCGCCTGTGGCTCAGAGGGGTAGGGCGCCGGCCCCATATGTCGGAGGTGGCAGGTTCAAACCCAGCCTTGGCCAAAAACTGCAAAAAAAAAAAAAAAAAAAAAAGGAAAAGAAAAGAAAGAAATCAGACGATTGCTGCAACAAAGTATTAAGCAATAGTAATAGCAGTAATGCAAATAAAGTAACATGCACATTGTCAAATAAGAGTATGTCTATTATAGAATGCTTTGACTCTGAGGTTCGGTATGGAGTCATCAATTAACTTCTTCTTATTTTTTTTCTCAAAGTATCAATAAAAATAAATACTTATAAATAAAAATAAAAGATAATTTCAAAAAACAGATCATGCCTAATCTTATAGACAGTAGAAAAAGAAGAAATACTTCAAAATCATTCTACGTCTAAGATGAGTTTTCAAACTTAATTGTCAGAACTTGTATAATTTCTTTGGTGAGATGATGAGACTTTTTGCTCATTTTTCAATTGGTTCTTCATTTTCTTATTGTTGAATTTTCAGATTTCATTGTAATTTTGAATATAATTCCTTTATCAGATATAAACCTTGTAAATGTATTTTCCCAGTCACTAGCTTGTCTTTTCCATTTTCTTGATGGTGTTTTTCGCAGAGTAGAAGTTTTAAATTTTAAATCCAAGTTATCAAATTTTTTCTTCATAGATGGTGCTTTTGATGTTGTAGCTAAAAGCTCAGAAATGATCCCAAGGTCATCTAGATTTTCTTCGATGTCATTGTCTAGAAATTCCATAGTTTTATATTTTATATTCAAAACCCATTTTGAATTATTTTGTGAAAGTTCTGAGGTCTTAATCTGGAATTTTTTTTGTATGTGAATGTTCACTTATTCTAGCACCATTTGTTTAAAAATTATTCTTTCTCCATTGAATCATGCTGAAAAAGCTTTAAAAATTGAACTGACATTAGAATCACAGCCTACAGGAGGCAAATTGGAATGCGTGGCCTAATTTAAGCACGTCAATTATGCTAAAACAAAAACACCAAAAATTTCTATGAGAACAAAGCAAGGTCTCATTTTTTTTGTAACATAATGAACAAAGTATCTAAAATATACTTCAAATTTACTTAGCATCTGGAGAACCAGGAAAATCTAAGCTTGTGTGGGTAAGGACAGTGGACAGATGTCAGTGCATGGATGCCGCGAGTATCTGACAAGAGTTTTAAAGCAGTTATTAACAAATATGTCCCAAGAGGCAACTCAGAACAGTCTTTAAATGAATAGAAAGTAGAAAGTCTCAGCAAATAAATGGAATGTATAGAACACCCAAACTCAATAGCAATAAGGAGATGGAAGAGAAAAGAGTTAATAAAATTGAAGCCAGATTGAAGGAAATTATCCACTCTCAACAACAAAGAAAATCTGAGGTAAGAAAGAAAAGAAGGAAGCCTCATGGACTGTGGAACAATTATAAAAAGGCTAATATTCTTGTCATCAGAGTCAAAAAGGAAGAAAAAGAGGATGGTGTGGAAGGATGTTTGACGTAATAATGGACACAAGCTTCCCACATTTAGCGAAAGAAGACATTTAACAGGTGGTGCCGCTCAAAGGGGTAGGGCGCCGGCCCCATATGGTAGAGGCGGAGGGTTCAAACCCAGCCCTGGCCAAAAACTACCAAAAAAAAAAAAAAAAGATATTTAACCATTGAAGAAGACAAACAAAAGAAATGCATGATAAACAGAGAAATCTGTGCCCAGAAACATCATAATTAAACTTTTAAATACTCGAGACAAAGAAAATCCTTCAAAATAGGTAATAAAAATGGTGCAGTAAGTACTGGGGTAGTTGAGAAACCATGAAGGCCAGAAGTAAGAAAAACAGATTTTCAAATGCTGCCAGAAAAGGACTACTAAACTGGAATTTAATAACATGCAAGAAAGAGAATTAAGAATAAATTAAAGAATAAATAAAGACATGGTTGGTTGAAGAAAATCAAGAGAATTCATTGCCATCACATGTGCACTAAATGAATTGCTAAGAAATTCTTCAGCTAGAAGAGAAATGATAAGGAACAGAGTTCAGAACATTGGAAATAGAAGGACAGGAAAAATAGCTACATAGATGTAGTAGACTGTTCTCTTGAGTTCTTTAAAATACGTTTGAGGGTTGAAAGCAAAGATAAAAATATTGACTTCTGGGTAGCGCCTGTGGCTCAATGGAGTAGGGCGCTGGCCCCATATGGCAGAGGTGGTGGGTTCAAACCCAGCTCCGGGCTCAAACTGCAAAAAAAAAAAATTGACTTCTGGGTTTTCAATCTATGTGCAGGCAATACATGAGACAAATAAAATATAAAGAAGGAAAAGTGAAGTAACAGGCCTACCCGTCACATGAAGTGATAAAATGTGATAAAAGTGATAAAATCTAAGTTGTCTGTGAAAACTTACATATGCATATTGTAATTTCTAGAATAACCAGTACAATGTTTAACAAAGAGATATAGTAAAAACACGATAGGAAAACTAAATTGAAATACTAAAAGTTGTTTAAAGAATTCAAAGGATAGGCAGGAAGGGGAAAATGGCAGGATGAAAAACAGAGGTGAACAGAAAACGAATAAAATATATTAGTAATTATATTAAATGTGAATGGTTTAAATACACCAATAAAATAAACTGTCAGAATATGCTGCCTCCAAGAATCTTACTTCAAAAATAAATAAGTTAAAAGAATGAAAATAGTTATACTGTCTGATAATAATTTAAAGAAAATTGAAATGGCTGCATTAATATCTGAAAAAGAAGAAAACACCAAGGCTATAGAGAGACATTCTGTAATGATAAAAATGTCAGTTTGCAAGAGGACATAAAAACCTTAAATGTGCATGAAAATAAGAATAGGGGAAAGGGAGAAAGGGAGAGGAGGGAGGGGGGACGTGTGTGGAGGGAGGGGTACGGGTGGGATTACACCTGTGGGGCATCTAACAAGGGTATATGTGAAACTTAGTCAACGTGGAATGTAAATGTCTTGGCACAGTAACTGGGAAAATGCCAGGAAGGCTATGTTAACCAGTGTGATGAAAATGTGTCAAACGGTCTGTGAAGCTAGTGTATGATGCCCCATGATCATATCAATGTACACACCTATGATTTAATAGAAAAAAAAATAAAAAATAAAAGATTTAGCTAAAAAAAAAAAATTTGAATAATAAATTCTTGAATTTATATTTCAAAATAAATTTAGTTTTTAACTGAATGAATCAAAGTTTTAAATTCTGAAACAATAAAAAGTAAAATTTTATTTACAAAATTATAGATAATTAGGAAACATCTGAGTGATATTAAAAATAAAACCATGGAAAAGAAGTTACCATGTAATTTTGATTATGACAACGTATTCTGATACAAATGTAAAAAACTACTAAAGTTATAAGATCAATACTCAAAGAAAAATTATTTCTATTATATTATCCTTGATTTATTTGAATAAAAATAGCTATGTTCCTAAAATGACTTCTTTTATTTTCAGTCCTTCTAAAGAGAACTCAGCTAGCAAAATTTCATAATATAAATTTCTTAATATTGTAAATCACCAATTCATATTTTTCCTAAGTGTTTATTGATTACACAGTAAAGCAGATGTTAAAATGTTCAACATGTATGATACTTTTAATAGATTCATTTATGAATAGTTGAACTATCCAACTCTATTAAAAAAAACTTGAGAAGTATGTCTTGACCAAAAATCTTACATATTAGTAACTTTAACATAGTAAGAGATTCATAAACAAAGTCTTCTGAAAATTATAGATAAGAAAGTTATAAATTTGGTGACGCTTGTTTACCTAGATGTTCAAGGATATATAATATTCTAATATCAACAATGTATAATGCTGCACAGAAAGTTTAGCAATATCATCCTTATTTAGAAAAACAAGTAACTTCAACGGTATGGAAGGGCATAACTTTTTGGCAAATGACAAAAAGTTCAGTTTGTGTTGTTCCTTGAATGAATAGGCACAAGTCTGCAAAATGAGGGAAACTAGGGTATATTATAGTTAGGATTTATATTCCACGTGCAAACTTTATTAGTTACTTTACAAATAAAAATGTGATTGAAAGACAAAAAAAAAAAAAAAAAAGAAAGAAAGAAAGAAAAAGAAAATAGAGCTTCAAGCGAAAGTGATAGAACTGGAAGGATGAGCAGAGCGGTCCACGACTGCAGAAGGTCCCAGTCCTTCCTTTCTGGATGATTGACAGAACACCTGGGCGGACCCAGCGAGCACCCAGGCTTGACAGTCCAGTTAACCAACTTGATCCAAGTGCTGTTTTTAGAACATGCCCTCTGACCACAGCAGGATATGTGAGAGGGCCCCCCAGCTGGCCACCTCCCACAGTGACCACCTCCTGAAGTTGACCTGATTTTCCCAGACTGGACATGCCTGGTTCCTTAAGGGTCCACCTCCGAGAGTTGACCAGTTAATTACAGCACTATGGATGGTGAGTTTACAGACATTCTACCATATAGAGAACACTGAACCACATTATCATATACTGTAAATGACTCTGGGCATGTAAGTCAGACAATTTAGAGCAGAGTGGTACTGCATCCACCTGCTTTCACGCCTGGACCCCGGATTCCCAGGGCGACCCACCTGTCAGGTGCTCCGGGAAAATTCAGCTCCAGGTCCAGAGAGGGCGGCAGCGCAGTGGGCCAGTCTGAGTGGTGCTTCCACCTGCGTCCCGGAGGCTTTGAATGGAGGGGGAAGTGGATCAGACTCAGGCTGGGCACAAAGCCACATTTTCTGGGACTTTTGCCTCCATGAGTCCTGCACCGCCTGGACTCTTGAGAATGGTTCTATTCCATCCCCAGGAGAGACGGGGAAATCTACTGGACCAGCGGCTTGGGACATCTGGAGATGGCCCCAGACTCTCTGGTTAAATGAGCTACCTTTAAGTCTTTCCCTCCACTCCTTCATATTTATTTATTTTTTTCAACTGGATTGTCAGTTCACAGCAACTACCAAGGTCTTAGTAGTGATGGTGGCCTAAGCTTTGCTAGGTTTTGTTGAATGTATGAGTCTCAATGTTGGTATTAAAACCCATTATTTTCCACCTTTAGTGGTTAGATTGGACTAAGAATGTATTTTCTACAGAGACTTGTACATTTTTTACAGAAAAAAGTTTTGCAAACGTTTAAAACAGTAGTATCCATTTTCCATTTTGTTTAGAAATAGAGCGAAGATCTGAAAACAGATAACAAAAGGAGCGCTGCCCGTTGAAGTGCAATTAGGGATCCGGGAGCCAACATGGTCTTTACATCCCCCTCCCCGCCCCCCATGTAGTGAAGAATCTTAGAGCCTGTGAAGCCTCATGTATAAAAGACTGTGCTGTCATTTATCATCCAAATGGGGCCCCTTGTGAAAAATAAAAGAAGACACGCTTAATAAGTTTATTTTCAGAAAAAGGCTTAAACAGAGACAATTCTAGGCAAATTGACTTGCATAGTTACTTTGGTTCTATTCTGTAAGAGCTGACAATTAAATCAGAAGAAATGGGTGCTAGTCTCATTTCTGTCACCCATCAGCTGTGCATCCTTAACAAGTTACTTAACCTCTCTGAGCTTCAGGCTTTTTCATTAGCATATTGAAGAGAACAGCAATTACTACCTCACTGGAGGTTGCTTCGAGGTCATATTTATGAAAGTGCCTTGTCAACCATAAGGCACAATGTAACTGGTAGTTTTTATTATGTAAACTAACTGATTAATTATGTCAGTTCTAACAACATGGTTGTACTTAATTTTGCACAATAGATGAGTTCTCAGAAAAAAAAGTTTTGTAAATTGCCTCTTACTTAGAAAGCTCACATTAAACAAAATTAAGAAATTTTTCTATAAAGTTCAGAATTTTTTTTTTTTTTTTTTTTTTTTTTTTTTGTAGAATGGAAAATTGTCCCCTGCTTACATCTCACACGTCGGGATTTGCTTTCCACGTCCCTAATGCCTCCTGGGATCTGTCTCCCCTGGGGACATGATGGGCAAGGCATTTCACAGATGTGCATTACCTGCTAGGAGGAAATCTGAGGCTGAGGTGAGGAGAGGAGGGATTCAAATGAAAACCTTTGGGGGCCCAACATGACCATGAGGGAAAAAGGAAACAGCAGCATAACTTCCTGAAAAGCAAGGCCCCGTCAGTTTAATTTATTTCACATTGTGCCGGGAAAGCTCCTGGCTCCAGTAGGGTGATGATACCAACATGTGGCTGCAGACCAGAAGCACCCTGTGCACGCAGCTTGTGTGCCACCCACACAGGCTTGTTGGCTTGGTTCATCGTCAGGTTTCCAAGGCTGTGCAGGTGTCTGTAGCTGCCATCTGCCAGGTCTGCCCTGCCCTCCAACATTTAGGAGACTCATCCTGCTCCCGTTAGCAGTCATGTGCTGGTCTCCCCTCCCTTGTGTGCCCCATCTGGGATGACTTAGCTAGTGTCTGTTACGGCCTGTGATCCTTGATTATAGGAAAGGGGGGACGCCAGCTACCACCAAGCAGCCTGTCCTGCATGGGACCCAGCACAATCTCTAACTCTCTTTCCTTTCTTCAATTCACACATTTTAATCATCTTCACATAGGGCTGAATGTTAGTCATGGAGTGTATTCTAGAATATCTTCCCTTGAACGAAATGAACCCCATTTTCCAGTCCCCACACTAGTTTTGTGAACATGATAAAGCTGATAAAAGATTTATTCTAGTTCTCTATTTCTGCTTGCTGATTACAAGGAGTCTGAGACTTCAAAGCATAAATCAAAGGATCAGTATTGGTAACCTAAGTTTTTCAATTATTTACCTCTATGTCCCCACAGAGCTTATTGTTTATTGATTTCAGTGCTAAACTTTTATATTCAACAATAGTAGATTAATTAAAAAAAAAATCAAAGTTCTTGCAGAAATGCTGTTGTATTCAAAAGGAATTAAATTCATGCTATACTGTTAAATGGGAGAGGTGGCTAAGTTGCAGTCATGTATGTTTTGTAATTTTATTTTGGTAAGAATATTTTATGTGAATAATTACCAGTCGTGGTCTCTGTGGGATAGAATCACAGCATTCTTTCTTTTTCCTTCTCTCCCTCTCCTCCCTTGGCTTATTTAGATTTTTTAATTATTTTACAATGAACTCGTGTCACGTTTGTAATAAAACCCACCTTACAAGGTAAATATGAAAACATACAGAAAAGTCTAGTAGTCCATAAACTTAATTTCCACTCCAAAATGGAGTATGGGGGTGGGGAAGTCACTGTGAGAGTGGTAATAGAAGGTCAGAATGACAGATGACAAAAAGTGGCAAACAGCTCCCACAAACTAGGGACTTTTTTAGAAAGAAATTTTACACATATATTCACGTATCCTTTATAATTTAGAAATTTCTAAGCTATAAAATCAGGACAGCCAATGTATCAAAAATAGTGGTTATCCAATATGCGTCCTCCCCTTGTTCCTTTAGTAATAGTTTCTATGAGTGTGTGTTGAGGATGGCCTCTCATTTGAAGGATGAGACTCCAGCCACAATTGAGGTAAGGTGTGGGCATACGATGAACTCGTAGTAGGAGGTATGATATGTGAATGGTGGTGGGGATACCACCTCTCCAGGATGTCCTTATCTTTCCTTCTGTTCTTTGAGCTCTGCAGGATAGTGGGTGCGAAAGCAGCCACATTAGATCATGAGATGCAACTGACTCTGAGGATAGCAAAGCAAGAACTACAGAAGAAAAGATGGAGAAATAGATGGGTAGAGGGACAGAAGATGGCTAGATAGCTGGACAGATGGATAAACAGATGGGTAGACGGACAGAAGACGGCTAGATAGCTGGACAGATGGATAAACAGATGGGTAGACGGACTGAAGATGGCTAGATAGCTGGACAGATGCATAAAAAGATGGGTAGATGGACAGAAGACGGCTAGATAGCTGGACAGATGGATAAACAGATGGGTAGATGGACAGAAGATGGCTAGAAAGCTGGACAGATGGATTAACAGATGGGTAGACAGACAGAAGATGGCTAGATAGCTGGACAGATGGATAAACAGATGGGTAGATGGACAGAAGATGGCTAGATAGCTGGACAGATGAATAAAAAGATGGGTAGATGGACAGAAGATGGCTAGATAGCTGGACGGATGGATAAACAGATTGGTAGATGAACAGAAGATGGCTAGATAGCTGGACGGATGGATAAACAGATGGGTAGAGGGACAGAAGACGGCTAGATAGCTGGACGGATGGATAAACAGATAGGTAGATGGACAGAAGATGGCTAGATAGCTGGACAGATGGATAAACAGATGGGTAGATGGACAGAAGACGGCTAGATAGCTGGACAGATGGATAAACAGATGGGTAGAGGGACAGAAGACGGCTGGATAGCTGGACAGATGGATTAACAGATGGGTAGATGGACAGAAGACGGCTAGATAGCTGGACAGATGGATAAACAGAGGGGTAGATGGACAGAAGACGGCTAGATAGCTGGACAGATTGATAAACAGATGGGTAGATGGACAGAAGATGGCTAGATAGCTGGAAAGATGGATAAACAGATGGGTAGATGGACAGAAGACGGCTAGATAGCTGGACAGATGGATAAACAGATGGGTAGATGGACAGAAGATGGCTAGATAGCTGGACAGATGGATAAACAGATGGGTAGATGGACAGAAGACGGCTAGATAGCTGGACAGATGGATAAACAGATGGGTAGAGGGACAGAAG
>CAUYPK010010232.1:0-21331 GCA_963574355.1 Loris lydekkerianus
CAATCTTCTATAGGTTGCCAGCCAGTTACCCAACACCACTTGTTAAATAGGGAATCTTTTCCCTACTGAGTGTTTTTAATTGGCTTGTCAAAGATCAAATAACGGTAAGTAGCTGGATCCATCTCTTGGTTCTCTGTTCTGTTCCAGACATCTTCTTCTCTGCTTTTGTGCCAGGTCCATGCTGTTTTAATCACTATTGATTTGTAGTACAGTCTCAAGTCTGGTAGCGTGATTCCTCCTGCTTTGTTTTTATCGCTGAGTAATGTTTTGGCTATTTGAGGTTTTTTCTGATTTCATATAAAACAAAGTATTATTTTTTCAAAATCTTTAAAGGATGACAATGGAGCTTTAACAGGTATTGCACTAAAATTATATATTGCTTTGGGCAGTATAAACATTTTAACAATGTTAATTCTTCCCAGCCATGAGCATGATATGTTATTCCATCTGTTAACATCTTCAGCTATTTCTTTTCTTAGAGTTTTGTAGTTCTCTATGTAGAGATCTTTCACATCCTTTGTTAGGTATACTCCAAAACATTTCATCTTCTTTGGCTCTACTGTGAAATGAATAGAATCCTTGACTGTTTGTTCGGCTTGGTTGTTGGAATATATAAAGGCTACAAATTTATGAGTGTTGATTTTGTAGCCTCAGATATTGCTATATTTCTTGATCACTTCTAAAAGTTTTGTAGTAGAATCCCTAGTGTTTTTCAGATATATGATCATATAATCTGTGAAGAGTGAAAGTTTGTTCTCTTCTGACCCTATGTGGATACCCTTGATCGCCTTTTCTTCCCTAATTGCAATGGCTAAAACTTCCATTACAATGTTAAAGAGCAATGGAGACAATGGGCAACCTTGCCTGGTTCCTGATCTAAGTGGAAATGATTTCACTTTAACTCCTTTCAATACAATATTGGCTAAGGGTTTGCTGTAGAGGGCCTCTATTAGTTTAAGAAATGTCCCTTCTACACCAATTTTCTTAAGTGTTCTGATCATGAAGGGATGCTGGATATTAACAAAAGCTTTTTCTGCATCAATTGAAAAAGTCATATGGTCCTTATTTTTTTAGTTTGCTTATGTGCTGAATTACATTTATAGATTTACATATTTTGAACCAGCCTTGAGACCCTGGTATAAATCTGACTTTGTCATGGTGTATAATTTTTTTGATGTGTTGTTGGATTCTGTTTGTTAGGATCTTATTGAGTATTTTGGCATCAATGTTCATTAGTTCATTAGTGATACTGGTCTATAATTGTCTTTTCTTGTTGGGTCTTTCACTGGTTTGGGGATCAAGGTGATGTTTGCTTTGTTAAATGTGTTGGGTAATATTCCTTCTTTTTCTATATTTGGAAGAGGTTTAGTAATATAGGTACTAGTTCTTCTTTAAAGGTTTGGTAAAATTCTGACGTAAAGCCATCTGGTCATGGGCTTTTCTTTTTAGGGAGATTTTGTATAGTTGATGTTATTTCAGAACTTGATACAGGCCTGTTCAACATTTCCACTTCATTCTGGCTAAGTCTTGGTAGGTAGTGTACTTCCAGGTATTGATCGATTTCTTTCAGATTTTCATATTCCTGAGAGTAGAGTTCATTGTAGTATTTGTTAAGGATTTTTTGAATTTCTGAGGGGTCTGTTGTTATTTCATTGTTACCATTTCTGATTGATTAAATTAGAGATTTTACTCTCTTTTTTCTGGTTAGGTTGGACAAAGGTTTATCTATTTTATTGATCTTTTCAAAAAACCAACTTTTGGATTTATTGATCTGTTGTATGATTCTTTTGAGTTCAATTTCATTTAATTCTGCTCTGATTTGGTTATTTCTTTTCTTCTGCTGGGTTTCGAGTTGGAGTGTTCTTCCTTCTCCAGTTGCTTGAGATGTCCCCTTAAGTTATTAACTTCCTCTCTTTCCATTTTCTTTAGGAAGGCTTGAAGTGCTATAAATTTCCCTATTAGGACTGCCTTTGCAGTATCCCAGAGGTTCTGGTAATTCATGTCTTGATTGTTGTTTTGTTCCAAAAATTTGGTGATTTCCTTCTTAATCTCTTCTATAACCCATCTATCCTTTGGCATAACGTTGTTTAGCTTCCATGTTTTTGTATGGGTATGCAGGTTCCTGTTGTTATTGAGTTCAACTTTTATTCCATGATTGACTGAGAAGATGCAAGGAATAATTTCTAATTTTTTAAATTTGCTGAGGTTAGATTTGTAGCCTAGGGTGTGGTTAATTTTGGAGTTTGTTCCATGGGCTGATGAGAAGAATGTGTATTCAGTTTTGTTTGGATGAAATGTTATGTAGATATCTGTTAAGTTCAGATGTTGAATGGTTAAGTTTAAATCTAAGATTTCTTTGCTTAGCTTCTTTTTGGAGGATCTGTCCAGCACTGCTAAAGGGGTGTTAAAAACTTCAACTACTATGGAATTGGAAGAAATCAAGTTGCTCATGTCTGTTACATTTTCCCTTATAAATTGAGGTGCGTTCTGGTTGGGTTCATGAATATTAATAATTGAAATCTCATCATATTGAGTATTACCTTTAACAAATATGAAGTGTCCATTCTTATCCTTCCTTATTTCAGTTGGTTTAAAGACTATTGTGTCTGTGAATAGGATTGCAATACCTGCTTTTTTCTGCTTTCCATTTGCTTGGAGTATAGATGACCATCCCTTCAGCTTGAGTCTATATTTGTCTTTTAATATAAGATGTGATTCTTGTATGTAGCAGATATCTGGCTTGAGTTTTTGTATCCAGTCAGCCAACCTGTGCCTCTTTAGAGGACAATTTAAACCATTCACATTAATTGAGAATATTGATAAGCCTTTTGAGAGTCTGGTGGACATTTTTAATGCTTTGTGACTGTGGAAGTTGGAATTTGATCAAAATTTTCTGGGTGGGTTTGTTTTTGTGGTGGAGGATTACACTGGTCTTTATGGAGGATAGATCTGAGAATCTCCTGGAGAGCTGGTTTAGTTATGGGAAATTTCTTCAACATGTGAATGTCATTGAAGTATTTAATTTCTCCATCATAAATGAAACTCAGTTTAGCTGGGTACTGAGCTGGAACATATTCTTCTTAGCAGAGTGTCTCAGGAATAGAAGAAAAATTATCCAATGTACTCAGCCCTACTATGAAGCTAAATTATAGCTTTTACATGAGGACTATAATCCAACTATAGCACAAGACTATGATAGAAGGCCAAAGAAGGGGAAGGGAGGGCGGAGGTGAGGGTGGATGGAGGATAATGAGTGGGGCCACACCTCTGGTGCATCTTAGAATGGGTACAGGTGAAACTTACTAAAGGCAGAATACAAATGTCTACATCCAATAACTAAGAAAATGACATGAAGGCTACATTGAACAGTTTAATGAGAATATTTCAGATTGTATATGAAACCAGCACATTGTACCCTTTGATTGCACTAATGTACACAGCTATGATTTAACAATAAAAAAAATAATAAAAATAAAGTCATTTGTATTGAATTGGGATTTTTGTTTCAGAGACCTAAGAAAATAGCTTTAACTTTTGTTATTAATTATATTTAGTAGAGAGTTTATGCTTTTAGAACATATTATAATTTGTCTACATTATAGCATGAAATGAAGAAAATGAATATTAAGTCAATACAGACAAAGTAGATGAGTCAAAGTTAATTTAATATTTTGAGTAATTTTTACATCATTGCTTAGTAATTTACCAATCATTTTTATCATTGTTTAATTTTGTAGCTCAGGTTAAAATATTTTAAGCTTACATTTTAGACAACATTAGTGAACACAATTAAGATGATAAATGTTTTATAAATAAACTACTTTTTCTTCAATTTGAAAATCAAATGCTTATAACAGAAACTTAATTCTTTGCATACACAAAATCAAAGTGATTACCTCATTTGAATAAAAAAATTATCATAAAAATTAGCTTTAAGACATTCTAATCTGTAACACTTTTGTAGCTTGTTTCTAAATGCAAGGTAGTGTTGAATTCTTGAGATAAAAAGCAAATCTAGTAAGAGTAGAGTATAAAAGTCTTAACATAATAAGTAAGTGTGGTGAAGGCTATGTTAACCTGTTTGATGTAAACATTCCGAATTGTATATAAAATCAGCACATTAGTACTCCATAAATGCATTAATGTACACGGTTATGATTTAATAAAAAATTAAGAGAAAAAAGCACTGAGTAACAAATTGAACAATTTTAGTTTTTCTTTCTTTCATAGTACTTAAAGACACACTGTAAGAGATCAATTTGGGAAATGATATAACATTTGTCTTTGTCTAACTTATTTGTATGTAATTTCCAATATGTATCAAATAATGATTAAAAGGAAGTGAAACATATATAAATAGCACATTCACCAAGTGTGGAGAATAAAGGAAGTATTTCTTTCAAAAATCTATACCAATAATATTAATAACTTCTATTTATCAAATTTTAGTATATGAATAGCACCTTATATACATTAATTTTAACTTTTGTCCTATTAACTCTGACAAATAAGAAAATAGATTGGCATTACCTTGTTAAACGCAAAATTTTAGACAAATTAAACGTAGCAGAGTTCTTTGGAACAAAGTGTGATGTATGAATTGTACATCATTTGGAACAAAGAGAGGTTCAGAAAGCTCTAGCCAGTAATATGGTGGGACAATATTTACAGTCAGAAAAAGGAAGTGATATTCAGAAATAGCTTGATTGCTTACAGCTCTGCATTTGCCTTACATGGATGTGGTTTGATGAGTTGGCATCCTGTGATTGATTGAAGCTTGGCTGCTATGATTGGCTGAGACATAGCTACTTGTTATAAGAATATATTCTTAAATTAGTTTGTAGATTGTTCATATACTAGTTAGGTTGTATTTGCTATGAAAGAATTCAAAGTATAGAGGATGCTTTAGTCAAAATTTAACTTCTACTTGAGAAATAAGAAAATAGAGACGTCCAGAGTTTAAGTAATTTGGCCAAGGTTTTGAAGCAAGGGCAGGCAGAATTAGAATTGAAGAATGGGTCAGTAAAATTTACAGTCTGCACTTTTAGGCACAATACATACTGTCCTCATGGACGTGCTTACAAGGGTGGGTGTATCAAATTTTAGCTTTTAGTGGTTTTCTTTGATCACAGTGACCCTCTACTTTGATCTTACTGGAAAACTGATCAAACCCATGTGACTTTGCACATCATGTATTATCTTTTAACCTTTCATTTAATTTTTAAGAAAATCTATTTGGATGCCAAACTCTAAAATGCCTGAAATCATGTCATCTATATCTTCATTTTTCTGTTTTTTAGGTAGAGACAGTAATGACTACCATCAAAGATTGTTGTAAGGATTTTAGTGGGACAAGGCACCACAAGAGTTTATGTGTAAGAGATTATAATGTGTGGCTCTGTAAATGTGAGCATTATTTTTACCTTTGTCTATATGTTTTATGAGTGTTCACTGTAATGACATAGTTATGACTTGAAAAGGAGCTTCAATTTTTGGCTAACTAGTGCCACAAATAATTTCATAAGTATAGTGCACCAAAACCTCCCCGCCCCCCAGAGTATGGGGTACTATGAGTAATTAAAGAAATTTCAACTGGTATTCTGATATGCTAGCTGGATTAGAATCTCTGGAGAGACCTAATATCATATAAAATATTAGAGTAGAACCTATATGTATGTGTGTGCGTGTATGTTCTTTGTTTGAAAATTAAAAATACATATAACATTAAATATATATGTGTGTGTATATTAAATTAATTAGCTTCATGTCCACTTGCCACAATAAATGAAAACTGAGAGGCAATTTAACCATATAAACTTTTTTCCTAGTATATCAATATGCATGTATGTGTGTCCACTCTTTTCACATAGGATGGCCTTTTTAGACAAGTCATACATTAACATTTTCTCAATGGAGGACCAATTCTACTGTCTGCACATCTGCTATCTAAAGTATAAAATTATCTCTCTAATTACATGGAGTAATAGCACTTCAGACATTTGTACAGAATTCAATCATAAATTAATGGTAATTTAATACTTGCCAGATGTTCACTTGAGATAACTAATATTTAAGAGGTGGTATATGGATTCATTAAGTATCAGTTCTTCTGAGTTCTCTAACATCCTCAGTTTCTCTATCCTGAGTCAGATCATGAAGAGGTAATATTGGGTGTCCTTAACTTCTCATTCAAAATCAGAAAATGAGGCCGCTCTTCATATATAGACACTCTCAGATGACCATTCCTCTTTCATTTAAAAACAGTTTTCCACTCTGACGTGTAAAGAGCTTAATAGTCATCACTTTTCTCCTTACAAAAACAACAAGAAAAATGCTAAAGAATTGAAAGCGAACAACTTTTCTCAGATCTTTCAGAGAACTGGGGCAAATCAGGGCCTCCAAAAGAGAAATATGGGTGTATACAGAGAATCACAGTTTATCAGGAAGCAAAAGTTGCTGCCAAACAGTAGTTGGTAAAATGCTAGAGGCTGAGCATAGACTAGCTTTAGAGTTAAAACTCCTGGGGACCCAGTTGTAAGGAAGTTTCCACATTTTTATTGCTTTTACTTTCAGGAACACCAGCAAGTTTTATTGTGAAGGTTGAGGAAGAAGATCTCTGTTCCTCAAAATAGAGATGTAATTATAGTATTATGGAATTCATTCTTTCCTCAATATCTCACATACTGTCAGGGATCTAATATAATAGCAATGAATTTCATCTAAAAGAGTTGTAAGACACAGACTCTTTTTAAGAAGGAATTACTAGGGAAACCAAATTACAACAAGATTGAAAAAAAAAAAAAAAGAAAAGAATAAACCACTATGGAGACTAGAAGAAAATGAAACCTCTGCCACCTATAGCCACAACATGGATAAAACAGTCCAGATAAACATAAAACTACTCACTAAAAGTCTACTTACCTTGGTTCCTATTTCTCAATATCTGATCCAAAGTTCAGTCAAAAAAATTACAAGGTGTACCAATAGGTGAGGAAGAGCATAAAAGAAATAAAGCAAACACCAGACATAGACTCAGATATGGCAGAGATTTTGGCATTAGCAGAATTGAAATTTAAAATAACTATGATTAACATGCTAAGGGCTTTAATGGAAAAAATGACACAAATGAAAATTGTCACACTTCTGATCTGTATCTGCAATAGAAAGATTGACATTGCCTACAGATGTTTTTGTGATTCTTTACTTTGCTATCTTTTCCATTCTTTAGATATGCCATTTTTCTATTCTTAGATATTAGTCATTGTATCTGCCCTTTATTTTCAGCATTAACTCTAGGCCTTCAAAAAAAAAAAAAAAAAAAAAAAAACAGAAACCATCAGACAATCACTTGTGAATCACACTAGTTCAGAGCATGAACACTGGAATCAGAACCATATTCAAATCAAACTGTACTACTGTATTTAGTATACGATCTTGAACAGGAAAATTATCCTTTCAGAATGAGTTTTGGCTTCTTTACAATGATAATGATAATAATAATAAATTTTCTTCACTGAAATATTGTGAGGATTAAGTAAAATAATGCATTTTAAGTACACAGAATAGTGTCATTAAATAGTACTTATGCATAGCAGGTACTCATTAAGTAGTATAGACTAAAATTTTGATTGTTATCATTGTTGTTTCTGCCATCCATTTTTACAAACTCAACTTGTTCAATATTATTCATTCATTCTCTTTTAAATTGTAAAAGAATTCCTTTTTGTACACCATAGAAAACTCATTCGTTCACCTATTCCTTCCTGCCCTTCAGGTGCTCTTTTCTAGTTTCAGTTCCTTTTCAATCCCATTATCTTATATATCTTTCTTACTTATCACTTTAAATATTGTCATCACTTTCTCATCATCACTTTAAATATACTTAATTCTATCCTACCTTAAGGATAAAGGAAATGAATTCCGTTTTCATGAATGGCTTGTCTCAGACTAACCTTCCTGGAGAAAATTACAAATTGTGGAAACATACATAAAATAACTGTGTGATGGCCCTGAAAAATGAAAAAAAAAAAAAAAATTCAGGGAGAAATGGAAAAGATTCAGTTCTTGAAAGAAGAGAAACACACTGAATGAGATCTACATTTATAGGGCTTTTCCTTTGAAGGCACTCCAGAGTCCTGTTGTTATAGACTGAAGTAGAAATCTGAAGTTATGTGTTTAGAGAAGTGAGAGGTTAGAAGGCAATGCTTCAGAAATGGTTGAAAATTAAGAGTGGAAATTTTCAAAAGGAAGGAGCCACAAAATGGTAAGCCCCAATAAGTACATAAGCTCCTTGGAAACATGGATTATTCTAGAACTGTACAAAGCTCGAGTGAAACAAATACAAAATAAAACAGGTAGAAGACAAATAGAGATTTTGCCTATTGCCCACTTCAGGGTAGAAAAAGCTGAATTCCTGACAAGGCAGAATCACTTGATAAGCACCTCAATCTTGAAATTCTGGAAAAGCCACACTTTAGAAGTAACAACTATGTTGCTGGGCTAATAGATTCTCCTTTACAACAGAAGACAAAAAAAAAAAAAAAAAAAAAATCTTTCCTCGCAAAGCTTAAAATCAAGCCTGCCATTTTCCTATTTGGTCATTGCTATTTAGTTTCTATTGAATCGACACTTTTGAAAATAACAATAAATTCTACGTAAAAAAAATCAACCAAACAAACAAAAACTTTACCTGAAGGTACTGAGTTACTAACGGCAGACAGAAAACTGGTGATAAGATTTCCTGTTTTTCACAGCTTTACTCCTAAATAAAGGTTAGACTTGACACCCCAGAGGCAGCTGGACATGTATAAAAAAATCTTTAGCCTTAAAGGCACAAAGAAATAGAGGGTAAAGATATGGACAATCAGAACACTGAGGTTAGATAGTGGCATCCCCAAATTGTACGTATCTCACCTCTGATCAGATATGAGGCTGGTCACTGAATGAGGCTGATCGGAGAGACTGCAAATAGCACAGCTGTAACAAAAGGACCTGCACATGGATTTCAGCTGTCATGCATGGTAGAGAAGATAGAGCTTGGAATTTAAGCCCATTCGATTTCTACTAACAATTTCTGACATATTGAACAAATGAGAATGTGAGCAGATTAAAGCCAGTGCTGTCTTCGCATAAATAGAATGAGACTCTCCTACAGAAATAAATGCTACCTTGTTAAGAATAAGCAGTTTATAAATCAACTTATTACAAGCCAAGTTAATTATTAAAATTGATTAAATTAAAAACGTAAATATTCTGAAGAAAATAGAGCAGAATCCAGAATCTCTACTATCCAGAATGTCTACAATATATAATTTTTTTTACAATATATAATTTTTTTATGCCCAGTATACAATCCAAAATTACTAGGCACACATAAATATAGAACCACAATTCTTACTCAAGCAAAAAGCAATCAAATAAGGTTTTAAATTGGTTATGATAAGTAACATTAAAGAAATAAATCATGCTTGTAAAAAATATTAGATCTCACCTGAGAAATGAAAATTATAAAACTTACAACTCACTAATATCAGAAATATTTCAGTAAAAAATAGCAAGAGCTTTATAATAACTTATGCAAGAAGGTATAGAAATGAAAAATAATCATATTATAATATGTTTAATATTATTAGTTATCCATAGTGAAATTTTAAACTATGTTGATAGTACTAATTCACACCCATGAGAATCACTAAAATAAAGCCAAGTGTTGAAGAGGATTTGAAGCAAGTAGAACTTTCATATACAGTAAAATGATATATATTTTTTTAAAAAATTAGCATGATCAAAATTAGCATTATCTCATCTTATCTTTCACACAGTAACTACTCTTCTACATATTTCTCTTGTCCAAGATAAAAGATTGGTACAACAATGTTTATATAGCAGTATTTTTTTCACCACAGTGCACAAATATTGAAGTCAATCTAAATATCTAACCACAAGAGAATGGATTAACAAATGTGATGAGTAAAATACTATCCATCATGAAAACTACTAATAAACTCAATAATATGGGTAATTCTCAGAATAATTTTGCTAAATGAAAAAAGCCAAATGTAGAAGTCTGCATAACATATAATTCAATTTATATGAAGTCAAGAACAAATAAAACTACCTTTGAGACACAGGGTTTGACTAGAAATTAGCATGAAGAAACTCATTGAGATGATGAAAACATTCCATCTCAGTTGGTAGTGGCCACATAAATATGTACCTTTGTTATAACTCTTCACACTATTTATGCTTAAAAAATTATTCTTAAAATTTTCATTAAAATTACACAATAATTTAGGCAAAAACCCTTCATCCTCACATAAATAATGGCTAGCATGCTAGCTACAATATTTTCTCTATCATTGTCTCATCCAGTGCACAATTTATGAAAATCATCCTGTTCTTTTTGCTTGCTTTGCCATCACATATATCCAGGCTATAGATTTCTTTCATATAGCTTATGGAATTATCTTTTAATTAGAATCTCCTATCTCTGCCTGAAATTTAAGTGAAGTGATCTTTTAAAAATACAAAACTGATTACATCACATTATTATTTGAAATTCTCCAGTGGATATAGATTGAGCTTAAGATAAATCTCAGATCTCTTTCTGTGTTTTACAGGGGGCTGTATGGCCCAGATTCTGCATACCAGTACAGTCTCTTCTTTCACAATTCACTCAATAAAATATTTGGTTCCGGAAATTAGAAATATTTTTAGTTGAATTTCAAACCTATCTCTGGCTTCTAGTTCCTCATACATGATTATCCTTTCACATAAAATCATTCTGTTTTCTTTTTACTCGACTAATCCTACTCAATCATCTGGTTTCAATGTAATTAACCTTTTGTCCTAAGAAACTGTTCCTAACAAAGTATTCTGTTAAGGGCATAAATGTTCCCATAATACCTACTTTTCTCATACAATATTTAGGTATTTGTTTATTTATCCATATTACTCTGTAGACTCTAAACATGTGGTTTGGAGGATCATGCCCATCATGTTACATTACATTCATAGCACCTAAAACAATTTCTGACCTGTAGGAGGACTTTAATAAATATATGATTATTACTCAGTGATTGAATAATTGAATGAATAAATGAATGATGAAAAAGAAGTAGCATATTAAATAGACATTTAAAGAACAGGATACTACCTATAAAACTACAGTCAAAAGCTTCATCCATAAAATTCTCACTGCTACTTAAATTTACCACTATTTGTGTTATTTGCTTTTTTAAAAAATATGATTTATATAAAGCAAGATGGTTTTAAAAATTTCTATTAACAATTTTTGGCATGTAGAACAAACAAGATTGTGGTCAGGTTAGAATTAGTTCTGTTTTACATAAATAGGATAGGCTCTCTTATAACAATTACAGCTAAGTAGTTAGGAATAAAAATAAACAGTTAATAAGTCAGCTTCTCAAAGGAAACTCTAAGGAAGCAACATGGTTAATATTCTCTTATAAATCATGTAAATCTCACATTAGAACAAAATTTCCAGTAATAATTTTAGTCCATAGCATGTCTCAGGAATCATAAGAAATCATAAAAATCTAATGTCTACTCTGTAAATTATTTTTCCTGATTTTGGTGTTCTGATCTCTACATTTGTTAAATTCTCAGTTTTTCCTCAGTTATGTCTGAAAAACCCATTATATATAAAAACATTTGAGTGTAAATAAAACTTTTAAATAATGTTATGATTTGTTTTCCCATCTGAAATATTTTTAGTTATTTTTCATTGTTTTTTTAATATGTCTGGCTTCTTTTTTATTTTTTATTTATTATTTCAAAATACTATGGGGTGAAAATGTTTTTGGTTACAGATGACATGGATTGCATTTGTTATGCTTGAGTCAGGGTTATAGAATGCCCATCACCAGCTAGTGTTCACTGTAGCCATTAACAAGATTTTCACCCATTTCCTCCTCCCCTCTTCCTCCTGCTTGTCTTCCACTGAGTTTTACAATCCTTTGTGCACATGTGTGCTCATTGGTTAGTTCTAATTTAATAGCAAGTATATATGGTATTTTTTAGTCTTCAGTTCAATTCAAAATACTGCAAAAGGCCTTAATTCATTCTTCACCATGACGGAGTAGTATTCCACACAATACATATACCACATTTTTTTAACCACTCAAGAATTGTTGGGGAATGGAGTTGATTCCACATCTTTGCAAGTGTGAATGGTGCTGCAATTATGAATTGAGTACAGGTATCTTTTTTATAAATTGACTTCTTTTTCTATGGGTAAATAGACACTAATGAGAATGCCGTATCAAATGGTGGAGCTATTTTTAGGTCTTTGAGGAATCTCCATACTGTTTTCCATAGAGATTGTACTAATTTGCCATCCCACCAACACTGTAAAAGCATTCCTTTTTCTCTGTTCCATGCCAGCTTTGGGATTTTTTAAATAAAACGTGTTCTAACTGGGGTAAAGTGGTATTTCATTATGGTTTTAATTTGCATTTCCCTGATGATTAGTGACATTGAGCATTTCTTCATGTAGTTGCAGGTCATTTGTGTATCTTTATTTGAAAAGCTTCTGTTCATGTCTTTTGCCCACTTTTTAATGAGGTTGTTGGTTTTTTACTTGCCAATTTGCTTGAGGTCTTTGTAGATTTTATTTATTATCGCTTTATTGAGTGTACAGCTTGCAAATATTTTCTCCCATTATGTACCTTGTCCATTTGCTCTGTTGATTATTTCTTAACTGTACAGAAGCTTTTTAATTTAATTTAGTCCATTAATTCATTTTTATTGTTGCTGGGATTGCTATTGGGATCATTTTCATAAATGCTTTGTTTAGGCCGGTGTCTAGAAGAGTTATTCTGACATTTTTTTTTGAAGCCAAGAAGTAAGAAAAACCACAGCTAAGAGACACCCCCCAAAGGAAATCCTTAACGAAGGACATCAACCAAAATAAAAATATTTGAATGATAGATAAAGAATTCCAAATATGGATTATAAGGAAGCTCAATAAAATTCAAGAGAAAATGTAAGAGAAACTCAAATAAATCAGACAAATAATTCAGGAAATGAATTAAAATTATTTCAAAGAGATGTACATATTTTAAAAAACCAAATAGAACTGTAAATGAAAAATGTATTTAAAGAAATAGAAAACAGTGGAAAATTGTAAGAGTAGAGTAGAGAGAAGATATAAGTTCAGAGCTTGCAGACAATTCTTTTGAATTAAATCAGTTAGTTAACAATGCAGAACAGATGGCAGTGCCTGTGGCTCATTCAGTAGGGTGCCAGTGCCATATACTTAGGGTGGTGGGTTTGAATTCAGTCCCGGCCAACCTGGAACAAAAAATAGCCAGATGTTGTGGCAGGAATCTTTAGTCCCAGCTACTAGGGAGGCTGAGGCAAGAGTTCACCTAAACCCAAGAGCTGGAGGTTCCTGTGAGCTGTGAGACCACAACACTCTACCAAGGGCAACAAAGTGAGACTCTGTCTCAAAAAAAAAAAAAAAAAAAAAATATATATATATATATATATATATATATATATATATATATAACAGAATTAAGAAGAATGAACAAAGCCTACAGGAAATATGAGAATAAGTAAAATGGCTGAATAATAGGAATCTCTGAGGGTGAATAAGAAAACACACAAGGGCTAGAAAACCTATTTCTGGGAATAATTGAGAAAAACTTTATTGGTCTTATTATAGATTTAAATATCTAGGTACAAGAGCTAAACAAAAACCTGGAAGATTCATTGCAGAGAGGGTATCACTAAGACACATAGTCATTAGAGTGACCAAAGTCAACATGAAAAGTGAAACTCTGTGAGTCATGAGGCAAAAACATGAAGGAACT
Source organism: Loris lydekkerianus (assembly GCA_963574355.1). Taxonomy (NCBI): domain Eukaryota; kingdom Metazoa; phylum Chordata; class Mammalia; order Primates; family Lorisidae; genus Loris; species Loris lydekkerianus. The sequence continues at coordinate 13,839 of CAUYPK010010232.1, forward strand.
CACCCAGAAAAACCCATTGCAGACTTCTCAACAGAAAACTTAGATGCTTAAAGGGATTGGGGCCACAACTTCAGTCTTCTTAAAGACAACAACTTCTGGGCTAGTATTTTGTATCCTGCAAAAGTAAGTTTCATACAGAAAGGAGAAATAGAGACTTTTCCAGATAAGGAAACACTGAGGGAATTTGTCAAGACCAGATCTACCCTGTAGGAAATACTCAGAACCATGTTAAACATAGATCAGCATAATAAATACCAACCAGTATGAAACTACCTAAAAGCTAAAACTCAGAGCTCCTATGAAAGAATATAATAAGAGGTAAACCAAAGCAATAAGTAATTAACCAACAGGATGAACAGAGCAGCATCCCATGTATCAATTATATCAACCAACATGAACAGTTTGAATGCCCGATTCAAGAGACACAAGCTGGATGGATGTATAAAAAAGTATAACATAAGCATCTATTGTCTCCAAGAAACATATATAGCCCAGAATGACTGGACACAAGGTGAAGGAATGGAAAAAATATTCCACACAAATGGGAACCAAAAGAAAGCAAGTACAGCCATTTTCATATCAGATAAAATTGAATGCTGGGTGTGAGGGCTCACAGCTATAATCTAAACACTATGGAAACCAAGATGGATGGATTGCTTGAGCTCAGGAGTTTAAGACTACTTTAAGCAAGAGAGAGACCCCATCTGTATTAAAAATAGATAAGCTAGGAGCAGCACTTGTGGCTCAGTGAGTAGGGCGCCAGCTTCATACACCAAGGGTGATGGGTTTGAACACAGCCCTGCCCAAACTGCAACAAAATAATAGCAGGAGGTTGGGGTGAGCACCTGTAGTCCCAGCTACCCAGAAGGCTGAGGCAAGAGAATCACCTAAGCCCAAGAGCTGGAGGTTGTGAGCTGTGATGCCACAGCACTCTACCAAGGGTGACAAAGTGAAACTCTGTCTCTACAAAGAAAAAAAAAAAAAAGATAAACTAGCTGGGCATGTCGCAGGTGCCTATAAGTCCAGCTACTTGGGAGACTGAGACAAGAGAATCACTTGAGCCCAAGAGTCTGAGATAGCTGTGAGCTATGATGCCATGGCACTCTACCCAAGGTGACAGATTGAGACTCTGTCTCAAAAAAAAAAAAAAAAAAAAAAAGATAAAGAAAACTTCAAGTCAATAATAGTAAAGATTGACAAAGACTGTCATATACTGTGAAAAGGAGCAATTCCAATGGTAGATATTTATGCACCTAACACAAGAGCACCCAGATTCTTAAAGCAAACTATACTAGACCTAAGCAAAGAGATAAAGAGAATCATCTTAATTGCTGAGGACTTTAGCACCCCACTTACAGAAATGACAGATCTCCCAAGCCAAAAAGAAAAGAAAGAAAGAAAGGGAGGGAGGGAGGGAGGAAGGAAGGAAGGAAGGAAGGAAGGAAGGAAGGAAGGAAGGAAGGAAGGAAGGAAGGAAGGAAGGAAGGAAGGGGAAGGGAGAAAGAAAAATAAGGAAACACTAAACTCAAACAGACCTCTAGAAGAAATGGACCCAAAAGACATTTACAGAACATTCTACCCCCAAACTATTGAATATACTTTCTTTTCATCAGCATATGGAACATTCTCCAAGATTTATCATATTTTAGGCCACAAAACATGTCTCAACAATTTCAAAAAATAAAATCACATGCCATGTATCTTTTTAGACCACAGAGGAATAAAACTAAAATTGAACTCTAAGAAAAAACCTCATTTCTACACATATTCATGGAAATGAAAAAAATCTGCTATTGAACAATTATTGGGCAAATAATTAAATTAAGACATAAATCAAAAGATTCTTCAAACTGAAAAACAAAGCAGGCACACGCTGTTAAAATCTGTGTGATTCAACAAATGCACATCTAAGGGCATAATTCATAGCCTTAAATGCCTATACCAAAAAGACAGAAAGATCACAAACCAACAATCTAATGAGTCATCTCAAGGAACTAGAAGAGGAAGCACAAATTAAACCCTAAGCCAGCAGAACATAATGAATAAATAAGGCCAAAGCAAAACTAAATGAAATAGAAAACAAACAAAATTACAAAGAATCAATGAAACAAAAAGTCTCTTTGCACCAATAAACACGACTGATAGGCCTCTTTCTAGATTAACCAGGAATAAAAGAGAAAGGACCCAAATAAACTCAATCAGAAATGGAGATATTACAACTGATAACACAGAAATACAAAATATCCTTTATGAATAATAGGAAAATCTTTGGCACATAAACTCAAAAACATAGAAGAAATTTATAAATTCCTGGAAACTCATGATCTCCCAAGACTTAGTCAGAAAGACATAGAACTCCTGAACAGACCAATAAGCAGCAAGACTGAAGCAGTAATAATAAATTTCCAACATCAAAAAGCCCTAGAACAGACGGACTTACAGCCAAACTTTTCCAGGCCTACAAAGAAGAGCTGGTACCCATACTGCAGAAATCACTCCATAACATTGAGGAGAGACTCCTTCCCAACTCATTGTACAAAGCTATTATCACCTTGATGCCAAGCACCAAAAGGACATAACAAATAAACAGTATCTCTTATGAATATATATCCAAACATTCTCAATACAATCTTAGCAAACCAAATTCAATAGCACATTAAGAAAATAATCCACCATGACAAAGTAAGTTTTATCCCAGGTATGCAAGGATGGTTTAACAAATATAAATAAATAAATGTAATTCACCATATTAACTGAAGCAGAAAAGAAAAACAAAGAACATATGATCATCTCAATAGATGCAGAAAAAGCATTCCACAAAATTTAGCACACATTCATGAGAAAACCACAAAATATTAGGCACAGAAGGAAAACATATCTTAAAAATTTGAAAGCCATATATGATAGACTTACAATGAACATCATATTGAATGGGGAATAGTTGAAAGTATTTTCCGTCACTGTCAGCACATATATTCAACATAGTGCTGGACATTCCAGATAGAGCAATCAGGCAAGAGAAAAAAGTAATGGATACTCAAATCAGGAAAGAGTAGGTCAAACTATCTCTTTGCCAATGATAATGATCTTACATCTAGAAAACCCCAAGATGCCACCAAGAGATTCCTGGAATTTATAATTAGAATCAGCAAAGTCTCAGTTATAAAACCAATGTACAAAAATCAGTAGAATTCCTATATGCCAATAACAGTCAAGGTGGGGGAGTTGAACCAAAACTCAATATCACTCATTCAATATCACTCACAATATCAGAGAAAATAAAATACCTAGGAACAGACTACCCAAGGAAGTGAAAGATCCACAAAAAGAACTATGAAACACTGAGGAAAGGATTCACAGATGACACGAATGAATGGAAAAACCTATCATGACAATCAGGCATCTCTAGTCACCTTTATCTAAGTATTTGCTGAAGTTGCTAACATGTTCTGTAATGTTGATTGATGGTACTCTTGCATTGAGGCTCTATAACTTAAATTGCTTACATTGATTTGCAACACTACATGTATTGGGAAAAGACCTATATTTTTATTCAACATAGATGCTGACACCTAAGGACACCTCACATTCACAAAATACTCTATGCTGTGCAAACAAAATTCACATATTTTTACCCAATTTAATTTCTTAACCACTTTTTGAGGTAGCACCTCAGGATCATTTTATATAAGAGGTTACAAATTAGAATCTTAAAGAGGCTGAAGTGACGTTCCAAATAAAACACAGATAGCAGGTGATAAAGCCAGATCCTGGACACAGATTTTTGCTTCCTGGTAAAACTTTGTTTCCACTAATCCATAGCAATCTTGCTAATTAAGTCCCACCTCATTCTGTTTTGGATCTAAATGTTCTTCTTCGTGCAAGGCAAATACTTTGAGTTAATCTTGAGATAACACAAAGTAACCTGGGTTTTGTTTTGTTTTGTTTTGTTTTTTTGGTGATGCTTTAGAATTTGAGCTTGGTCCCCTTGAAAGTACCATGAGAATACAAAATTTGGAAAGAATTTAATCACCATGTAGCAATAACATAGATTGTACAGTTTGGAGTAGAATTTGGGCATCCTAAATCTACTAAATGTTCCAGGCTTCATGCTTAGCATAGTTAAAGAAATAAGTTCTGGTTCATTGTTCTCTATTACTATGTTTATATTTTTATAAATTGACCAGCTTCAAGCTTAGTTAATTCATGTGCACTTATAAGTAGGGCAAATTTTGTAGGAAAAAAAAATCAAATAAGTGCAATTTTTAAAGCAAACAGTAGACTTATATCTATTCTCTTAACTTACAATGGTTTTCATAAGGCCTGAGGGCAAGTTTTAAAAATTCCTTGCCAACAGTCTTTTATCTTCAGAGTCTAGAACTAAATAGACTATTGGTTATCCTCTGGATAAAATGGGAGATGAGTATCATTCAGTCTTTTATCTGTAAGTACCATTTATTTAATACCACTTTGAAATTAAACTACTTTTTAAATGTCCTGTTCTGAAAATAAAATACCAGCCTCTCAAGCACTAAACAATGTGCAGATTTTTTATTTTTGTTAATAATAAATAATATCATTATTATGGAAGTTTCCATCCATGTGATTTTTTTAATTTAATGAGACCTAATTAAATCTGCTGCTTGAGTGTCTATTTGGTTTCTTCCTCTTTTATACAATTACAACATCACTTTGATTCTTAGATGTCCCGTGAAGAAATTGAAGCTGCTTCTGAAGAGCTCTTGCTTTGCTAATAAAGCTGAAGGCACATGATTGTAGAGAGAGCTTCTTAAAAAACATATATGTGATTCTTGTTACTAGGAAACTATATTCCTAGATTTAAAATCCCTTTTATACTGCCACAGCTCAATATAGATACAGATAGATATGTTCTATATACATATGTATGTACATTTCCAAAACTTTGCACATATACAAAACCAAGTTAAAATAAGAAATAATTTCACAGAGGTATAATTTCTACAAATCTATTTGTATTGAAAAGCAGGTCACTTTTGATACACCAAACAAATGTCTGATTTATCCCAGATCTTTTATTACTGCTCTTAGAAATATACAAAATGGAGATTTAAAGTATAAAACAAGTTAAAATTGAAATCTTCCCCAGTTTCAAGCTTTACTGTATTGAAAATATGTGTGGAGAGTAGTGAAAGGAGGCATCTGGTTAAATTGTCAGAGCCAAATTTAGACATATTACAGGATTTATACATATGCTTCCCTTAAGAGAGTAAAAAAGACATATGTGTATTGGTGTAGTCAGTTTCTTTGGATTTAAAGAGCATTAAAGACCATTTAAATTATTTTTCTATTATTGCATGTTTTGATAAAGTTACAGGAAGTTGCATTTTACAAATTGGTGGAGTGATAGAGTGCATTTACCCAAGTACTATTGTTCAAAAATTTGTATTGGCAGGCCTTTCTGAAAAATTAGGGCTGAGTATACGGTAACACTAAAATTAGGATCATTTTAAACCTATGGCTAGAATGACCACTGCAGTCATTGGAACAGAAGGAAAGCTCCACTAATGGGTGCCGTGTTACAGAGCAGAATGACTACTAGCTCCAAAGCACTGGAAGGAAGTATACTAGACTGGTGGCGATGTTAAATCTCTCCAGATTTAGTATGTCAGATTACACATATTCTCTCTGCCCCAAAGGTGATTGAAAGACTTTATCATAGCATCTTTTGAAGTCATCAGTGTTCCAAATGCTATTCCATACTTCTTTGTGCCTTCCTACCCTTAGCAACACATACATTCTTAAAAAGTAATGACAAAATTTGGGTAGTTGACATAGAAGTTTGTTCTACAAGGATGTTGAATGTTTGTGTCCCTCCAAAATCATGTTGAAATCCTAACCTCCAAAGTGATGGTATTAGGGGGTGAGGTCCTTTGAGAGGTGATTAGGCACAGCTCTCATGAATAGCATTAGTGGTCATATAAAAGTGGCCCCAGAGAGTTGCTTGGCTATTCACCATGTGAGGACACAGTGAGAAGTCATCATCTTCAACAAAGTAGCCCCACAATCTTGGTACTAAGCCTGATGGTTTCATGATCTTAGACTCCTCAACTTCCAGAGTGCTATAAGATATAGATTTTTCACAGGTGTCTGTAGTCTCGGGTACTTGTGAGGCTGAGGCGAGGCTTGCTTGAACCCAGGAGTTTGAGGTTGCTGTGAGCAGGCTGACTCCATGGCACCCCTGCCTGGGTAACAGAGCAAGACTTTGTCCTCCAATAAATACATAAATAAATTTCTGTTCTTGAGAAGCTACTTGATGTATAGTACTTTGGTATTGCACCTCAATGGACTAAGGCAGTAGATGATACAAGCTAGCTAGCAAAATTCAACCTATTGTAGGACGTGGAAATTTGTTTTTATGTAAAAGTATTTCCGTGGCCTTTTCAGAGAATCAAAGGAAAAAGTTTTAATGAAAAAATAAATTGAAATTATGAATTCAGGAATTGTGGATAATTGAGGGAGATCAGATAATGCAGACAAAAGAAATGTGAAGAGAGAAGCTTCCGGAGGAGGGTGAGAAATCACATAATTATGAAGTTTCCAATTTAGAAGATATTTGATTAAATCACAACTCTCAGATTTCACAAATGTGGGCATTGCAGATCAAAAACAGACTGTTCAAGTTCCTAACACGTAATGAATGACAGAACCACAACAATATCTTTACTCTCTTGATTTCTAGTCCAGATTTTTTCCCAATATATTGCACTGTATGTGTTATCATAGGCCCTTACACAATTGTATTCTTATTTCTCCATTACTGGGAAGAAAAATAGCACTCTTTGATTGCGGTGTCAGATACAGACAGATAGAAGCACCCAGATCCAGAGATAAAGGGCTTTTCTCAAAAGAATGGATGGACTTAGAGGGATTCTGGGACTAAAATCTCTGGCCATAAAATTGTAGAGCTAAATATACCTGCAAAATTATATAATTTAGGTTAAAAATGACAAGCTAACCCTTGAAAATATTAAAGCATTTAATATAAGACACTTGGTCATTTTTGTTTTTAGGGTAAGAAATAAGTTAAAGGAATTGAGACATTGGCAAAATGACAAGAGCAAAGTTAAATCGATTTCCAAAACTTAGACATTTCTAATACACTTCCAAAAGGTTTTTATTTTCTTTTTTATTGTGAAATCATAGCTGTGTACATTGGTGCAATCGCCTGTACCCATTCTAACATGCACCATAGATGTGGGCCCACCCATTACCCTCCCTCCATCAAAACCTCCCCCCTCCCTTCCCCTTCCTTGGCCCTTTCCCCATAGTCTTGTGGTATAGTTGGGTTATAGCCTTCATGTGAAAACTATAATTTAGCTTCATAGTAGGGCTGAGTACATGGGATACTTTTTCTTCCATTCCTGAGATACTTTGCTAAGAAGAATATGTTCCAGCTCCATCCATGTAAACATGAAAGAGGTAAAGTCTCCATCTTTCTTTAAGGCTGCATA